>OX457025.1:105562288-105702288 GCA_949752745.1 Protula sp. h YS-2021 | reverse complement strand
CTTATTCTGGACCAGTGCGCATGTTTATTTAACTTGCGTTGATGCGCAGTTCTTATTTTGAATAGTGCGCATGTTATTTAAGTTGCGTTGATGCACGGTGCTTATTTTGGTAAAGTGTGTTTGCTTATTTAGCTTGTGTTGATGTGCGGTTCGCATTTCGGACCAGTGCGCATGTTTTTTTAACTTGCGTTAATGTGTGGTTCGCATTTTGAACCCCTGGAAATATTTATTTAACTTGTGTTGATGCTCGGTACTTATTTTGGACCAGTGCAAATGTTTATTTAACTTGCGCTGATGTGCGGTTCGTAATTCGGACCAGTGTGCATGTTATTTAATTTGCGTTGATATCCGGTTCGCATTTCGGACCAGTGTTCTTGTTTCTTTAGGCTGCGTTGATGCGCGGTTCGCATTTCGGACCAGTGCGCAGGTTCATTTAACTTGAGTTGACACGCGATTTGCATTTCAGACCAGAACTCATGTTTATTTAAGTCCCGTCGATGCCCGACTCTTTCTTTCTTCGGACCACTGCGCATGTTTATTTTAACTTGCGTTGATGCGCGGTTCTCATTTCAGACCACTGCGCATGTCTATTCAACTTGCGTCGATGCGTGGTTCTTTTTTTTTACCAGTGCGCATGTTTATTTAACTTTGCGTTGATGCGCGGTGCTTATTTTGGACCAGTTCGCATGTTTATTTATCTTCCGTCGATGCGCGGTTCGCATTTCCGGCCATTGTCTATGTTTATTTAACTTGTGTTGATGCGCGGTTCTCATTTCAGACCAGTGAGCATGTTTCTTTGGGTCGTGTTGATGCGCGGTTCTTTTTTCGGACCAGTGCGCATGTTTATTTAACTTGCTTCGATATGCGGTTCGAATTTCGGACCATTGCGCATGTTTCTTTAGGTTGCGTTGATGCGCGGTTTGCATTTCGGACCACTGCGCATGTCAATTCAACTTGCGTCGATGCGCAGTTCTTTTTTTTCGGACCAGTGCGCATGTTTATTTAACTTGCGTTGATGCGCGGTGCTTATTTTGCACCAGTTCGCATGATTATTTATCTTCCGTCGATACGCGGTTCGCATTTCCAGCCATTGCCCATGTCTATTTAACTTGTGTTGATGCCTGGTTCTCATTTCAGACCAGTGCGCATGTTTCTTTGGGGTTTCAAACACTAACTGAAAATACAAAAAAAATTGTCCGATCGACTAAAAAGCACAAGCCATATGCACGACCCTTCAGGGTGCCTCATACCAAAAAAAAAAAGACATCGAATCAAAAATGTAGGAGATACATTTTAAAGTTTTTTCTTCAAAAATTTTCCAAAAATTAAAAAATCACCCGATCGACTAAAAAAGCAGAAGCCGTATGCACGACCGCTTAGGGATGCCTCACACCAAAAATAAATGACATCGAATCAAAATTGTAGGAGTAGATGCATTTTGAATTATTTTTGCACTTTTTACTTAAAAAATTCCCCCAAAATACAAAAACTGTCCGATCGACTAAAAAACACAAGCCGTAAGCACGACCCTTTAGGGGTGCTTCATACCAAAAATAAATGACATCGGGTCAAAAATGTAGGAGGAGATACATTTTAATTTCTTTTCTTCAAAAATTCCCTAAAAATTGAAAAATCACCCGATCGACTAAAAAAGCACAACCCGTATGCACGACCGCTTAGGAATGCCTCACACCAAAAATAAATGACATCGAATCAAAATTGTAGGAGTAGATGCATTTTTTTTCAAAAATTTTGCTTAAAAAATCCCCAAAAATACAAAAATTGTCCGATCGACTAAAAAAGCACAAGCCGTATGCACGACCCTTTAGGGGTGCCTCATACCAAAAAAAAATGGCATTGGGTCAAAAATGTAGGAGGAGACACATTTTAAATTTTTTTCTTTAAAAATTCCCCAAAAATTCAAAAATCACCCGATCGACTAGAAAAGCACAAGCAGTATGCATGACCCCTTAGGGATGCCTCACACCAAAAATAAATGACATCGGATCAAAATTGTAGGAGGTGATGCATTCCCCAACTACCATTTCGGAAATAAAATCGCGACCAGTTGCCTTTCGCAGATTTCCTAACAAAAACTACCGGGTTTGCATATGACTCATTTCCCAAACCCGCACATGACAAAAGTAACACATGCACCGAACAATATACGATGATGACTCGGAATTGCAAATATAATCATAGGAAGTTAAAACAATTACTGTCAATCATCCCACTTCCAAATTTAGTTGAAAATTGGCCATTTTAATGCGGGACAACGATAATGTCACTTCGTTTGTTAGCTTAAACCAAACTGGCTTCATTACAATGTGGGTCTCCAAAAAAAAACCACTAAACGTGGCTGAAAGTGAGTTCTCTTTTTATGTACTTTTTCTACCGTTAAATCGCCTTCATCTAACCCACTGATTCACGGATCAGTCTCAAGCGCCTCTTGTCAGAAGTGGATTATGCGGTAAATGTCTCCATGATGTGCCTATTACTGTACGATGATGCCGCAGATACGCGTGTAGCCTGACGTCACTATACGCTTATTCCTGTACACCTACGACAAACACCAGCCACGCTGACGTCACTTTAGTTAACCCAAGGTTTCAAACAGAAAGCCATTAAAGACTGCCCCAATGGAATTTTATAAAACTGTACAAGTTTTTCAACTGGAACAGATAAAACAGCAAAAAAAAAAAAAGAACAGTTGTGGACAAGCCACAAAATCCTACGCAAATGTTATTCACATACGCAAAATGTATTGACGTAATTCACTAACTACAACACCGCGCATTTCGACCCCACCTCCCCCCCCCCAAAAAAAAAAAACAGCTGAATACCATATTCACTGCGAAATCTTAATTTATAAGAGCTTCCATAGTAAACTATTAACTTGGGGATAAGAAAAAACTACTTGAAAGTCACCCCGGAAATGTATATATTCCACCAAACACTGGACAAAAACACGATAAGGAAGGGCGTGCACTTTTGCCTATTCATATTTCATGTGCACAAGAATAAACTCATAAACGGTCACAAATGAGGCATAAAGAATTAACCAGGCAATATATCTGTACCAATATATGTATTGCCGAGAAGTGACAGAAAAAAATGTTTGCAATTGAAATTGCGTTCCTTTCATTTTCGAAAAGCTCCCAAAAGTGACACTCCTTTGCAAAACCATGCAATTTAAACTTATGAACAATCTTCAACACTTTTATTCTGCCCAAAAAGTGTCCTGCCGACCGTCCCCATGTCAATCAGACCACTGTTACTAGGTGCGTTTAAAATCATATCTTACTATGTAAAAACTGCTTTTAGATAGATTAACCGTGTTCACGTACAACATATAGGACTCTGGCTTGCGTTCAAGGACCGGGGTTTGTTGCCATTCTGATATCATCTTCTAAGCCTTTCCGGCGAGCTTGGCGAAGGGGTCAAATGGGAGGAGGGGGGTTTAAATTTGGTGACATTTAAACACTTTTTTCTCTGATACAGTAGGAAAAAAAATATTGTCGTTTCGTGGGGGGGGGGGTTTGACAAATTTAAGCTCCTAAATTACTTCGACCGAGCCATCGGCTGTGTTATCCGGTGCTTGGTGTGTGTGTGATTCCTCCGTCTCAAAAAGCGCTGCCCGACACATCCTCTTCCCAGAGGCACTTCCTGCTTTTGGGCCTAGGGATTTCACCTCGCGCCCGTCACCACATCAACAAGGGGAGTTTCCGGTGTAACAGTCTATCTTGTCCCCTGTATAGCTTCCCCCTCCCTGGGGGGGGGCGGTAAGCAAGCTTAGTCTAGTTCCCCCTCCCCCCCCCCTGGGGAAGCTAGACTAGGCTATCTTGCCCCCCTCTGGAATATTCTGCCCCCTCCATAAAAAACCGAAAGTTTACTCCGAATTGAAAAGTTTACTTCTCACGTAGGTATAAATAGGCTAGTATTTTACCTTCAAATTTATAATTCAAATTTTGGATAATGTTGAATTTATTTTTGATTATCTCAGAAATAAAACGTTTCCACCAGGAATAAGAAAAATGCCGAAAAGGATATAAACAGAAAGGCAAAAAACTGTGTAATCAAGGACAATAACTTGCACTACATGCAAAAGGGTGTGAGCATTTCATTTTTTTTTTAATTTTGATTGTAAATTAATTACTTGATCAGTAGAGACAGGAAATATTGAAAAGAAGTAGTGAATGAAAATAAATAAAAATAAATCGGCATTGACTTGGTTGGACCACTTCCACAGACGTCTGAAGGATAAAATTACATTCCTGATATTTTCTTTTTTTTATTTTCACCAACACTACACTCCCGTGTATGGCCTTTAGCCCTCCTGCAGCAAAAGCGCAGTGAACTGCACTGAATTATGTAAATGACTGTTGAATCACGCAAAAACTTGATAATTTTCAAGCAGAGAAGAAATTGCACTGTATAGAGATCATTTGCCATTAAAAGTTCTGTTGCAGTTAAGCATTTCTTTCATTTATTCGGTTTTTTATGGAGCGGGCAAAATATCCCCGAGGGGGGGAAGACAGCCTAGTCTAGCTCCCCCCCCCCCCAGGGGGAAGCTGTACAGGGGGTAAGAGAGTCTGTTACACCGGTCGTTTTGAGGATTTCCTTCCGTTCGTCCACCGAGTACACGGAAGCTCGGCTGGGGTCGTCCTCGGCATCCTCGTGGCTTTCAATGCCTTCCCCTGAGCCGATTTCGGAACTGATGGTTGCCACACCTTTCTGTTGGGGGGGGCTATTACTGCCGCCTGGGCCAGTGTGTGAGGCGAAGGCTTTCCCTGTTGCAGTCTTTCCCCGGTTAGAACTTCCCTCACAGTGTTCGTCCCGTGGCAAGGTGTTGGTTGTTCGGTTTGTTTGGTGTTTAGCGTCCCGTTCAATAATTAGGATGCACTTACTACAAAAACAAGTTGGAAAAAAAGAAGGAAGAATGAGGAAAAAGCAAAAGAAGACTTAGAGAAAAAGAAGAAATTCCGATTAGTCGCCTCCTACGCCATGCACGGAACAGAAAGCAGTGGGCGTATTCTTAGGATTCCCTAACGCACAGAGGGATTTTAATTATTATTATATCAAGTAACAAAAACCAGAAATACAGTGGTATAACGCGCTCGTATATATTTTGTTATAGGGATAAATCATGTTGCTGAGTGCTTTTGTATGGGATTCGAGCACGCGTAGGAAGGCCTGTGAACAAACCGTGCAGCGGTGAGTTCATTGGTCTTTCACAAGTGCTCGAATAGCACACAAAGCACGATTGCACCAGGATGTATCCCCATTATAACACAAACAAGCAAAATCGATTCACAGATAGCGGAAAAAAAGCCAAAAACTCGAGATTTTGCTCATAAGTTGTTCATGATATTGTCCTACGACACGAGTGTCGCATAGCAACTTGCGCAATGCAAAGGAAAGCGTTTTACGTCACAAAGCCATCGTCATAGTATCTCGAAGTCATGTCCATTGTGTTTATGTGAAACGGCTTTGTGACTTTTGCACGCGGTTAGAGCAACCTGGCAGTTTCTTATTATTTCTTTTTACGGGAGTGCATTACTCAATTTGTGCGTGTTATAATACTTGATATAATAATTGAGAAACAAAATATGCTCCCTTCCTTCAATTTCGCGTTCTTGTTTTCCAGCTCATAAGCAGACCTAGTCCCGCATGACTCTTGCGGTCTTTCTATGACAGCAAGAGTCAAAGCCCTTGTAACAGAGCGTGCTATTGGTGTCAATTTGGACAATCTTGGGCCACGACTCTGACCAATGCCGTTATTTTAGAAAAGTATGTATTGCTCTGAAGTTACGCTATCCGAGATAGAGCTCTCTTTCGTCATAAAAATGAACATATGGAATTCATCCGCAATGACATTTTTTCAACCTTAAGAATGTCTCAAGACATTCTGAGACCATTGTTTACGTTTTTTTTGTTTTTTTTTTTTTGTTTGTTTTTTTTTTTATTCTGAATGTCTTAGGACATTCTGAAACGTCTCAGGGAAAGAAGCTTGAGACACATCAGATTGTCGTAAAAGCCGTAATTGGGTCTCTTAAATCAAAATGGCGACAAACAACATTGCTTTTAAATAACAAATTGCAATGTATCCCGATTAGATTTCATAAAGTTTATAATGGCAATATAAGACATTTGTCATGATACTTGGAATGTTTGAAGAACCATAATGTTATGTTGTAACATCATATCGTCAATGGATCAATGAAATTCATCCGCTAAGACATTTACCCGATAGTTTTTTCATTCTAAAAAATTTGAGACACATCAGATTGTCGTAAAAGCCGTAGCTGGGTCTCTTAAATCAAAATGGCGACAAACAACAATGCTTTTTAAATAACGAACTGCAATGTATCCCGATTAGATTTTATGAAATTTTGAAATCCAAGACATTTATCATGATACTTTAATATTTTAAGAATCACAATGTTATGTTGTAACATCATATCGTCATTGTCATCAACGTCCATTTTCTGTTTTAAGACAGTATTTTGTTGTTGCCTTTTTGGAGACAGTTGTTTTAAGAAAAGCTTAACTCTGCCAAGCTTTTTGCGCATGTTTTAATACGTGTTAAAACTGCCAAAAAACTCTCTAATCTTTACAAGGCACACAAAGTTTCCACGCACCGCTTCAAAGCCTCGTTATATAACGAAAAGCAGGTGAACTACGCTCGCTTTGAGGCATCCCTGTGCCTACTTTGTGGGAGATTCAACGACCCATAAGTCTTTATTGGCATTTGCTAAAGGCCCTCAAAGTATAACTTCTGTGTTACGCTTTCTTTAAAAGAAAATAATACGGAAATAACCACAAATCACCCGCAATAATTGACAATTGTTTGTATACAGGGAGCATACTTTATTACGTGAAAAAGTAACAATACTTCTTGTATTTATCCACCGAAAAAACTTTTAAACTGATATTTCAAAAAGAACGTAAAAAAATAAAAAGTCAAACATTTTGGGTGTACAAAATAAATTGATACGTAATTCTGCATCTATCAACTATTTGAGTATATATTAAACAATAAACTATAACCCCTTTATTTAAATTTTTGGTCACTTGACTTTGGTCACGTGACATTTAAAGGCCAAAATGTAAACAAACATTTGACAGATTGGTGCGTAGGGGTGGCGATATTTATCGATCCAGCGATATATCTCGATATGTTTTCTCACGGTACGTATCACGATACGAATTTTGAAATATCGATATTTTTCGATATTTTCCGCTGCATGTTTAATTCAATATTTTTTGGTGATGTGCTAATGAGTGATATCTGCAATGCTGCTGTTCATCATTTTACATACCATATTCGTCTGGTTTTCGTTTCAGATATATTTTCACGATATTTTTTTCATGTAAATTTCTGACTAAGTCGGCCAATTATAGTGTGATAGAACACGGTTGATTTTTTGCTATATTGGATATGAACTAATTGGATAATTGAATGATAACTTGATAAAAGGAACATGCGACATTTTGCGATTCAATGTCAGAGTAGACGCTGTGTTTTTGTTTCAGTTTTAAATACAGAACTGTTTAAGTTTTCAAGTTAAAAATATACCAATCAGACATTTAAGTTTAGACACTCAATCAAACAGATATTCTTAAAATTTAGTTATATATTGCCATTGCCAACATACTTTTTGTATTTGTTATAACGCTATTTTCTATAACTGATCAATGCCGTTGTTTAGTGTTACAATTCCTAGAAATGAAACCACAAAACAGCTGCATTTTTTTACTTTTAAAGAATTAAAAATATCCCGATATGCATCGCGATACACAGCCAATATCGCGATACGTATCGCGATACAGACCGCGCCGCGATACCCAACCCTTTTGGTGCGGAAGCTAATTTCTGCACTCTTATGAATAGAAGATATACAGCTTACTCAAAATTGCGCCTTTTTACGAAAAAAGGTATAGTGGGCATGAACTTTTTGCAAATGTTTGAATAATAAGACTAGTATGCAGGATTCGTGCCTCAGAACATTTGAAGTTGACCTCTATTAGTGGAACAATGGAAGGCTTCGTAGCTCTGACAGAGAGATATACGATGTTATACAAGTCAGAGCTGACTAGGAGCTATGTTGGAGTCAATAAGCCAATTCGCACTTTCTGGTCTTTCCGGTGGAGGTGTTGTTTCGAATGCAACTATTTTGGGATAAACTATAAAGAAATGATTAGGGAAAAACATAAAAATTCTAATTCTTTCAACATGCACATTTCATAATTTATAAAGCGATCATATGATCTTTTAAGAGCTATTGGCTTTTGGTAAGCCAATTTGCACTTTGACTTTTGCCGAAAAGTTTTTGCGTTTCGGTTGAATTCAGTTGGAATAAGGATATAAAGAAATAATAAAAAACGGCAAAAAAATCAACAAAGTTCCATTTTGCCAGCAACATATTCACATGTTAGTTTTTAAAGGGACTGAATAATAGGTAAAATAGTTTTTAATAGATCATATGATGGCTTTATAAATTTGAAAGTGTGCATGTCGAAAGAAAATTACAAAGTCGTAACAACACCTCCCCCGGAAAAAAAAACCCGAAATTGCGAATTGGCTTATTTTACTGTGTAAAGGTATGGCTAACAGCTGGCAATCTGTTATGTCAACAACTAAATTTTATTATTTTTAGAAGAGTTTACTGGCATTTATCTAATATAATAATCCCTACTAAACACGTCATTAAAGATTCTGCAGTTAACACATTTATCGGTCTTTGAACGCAGCTGTTCTTTTTTGTTTTGTTGTCCTTCACCTTCATGTGTGAATCGGCTATTTTCATTTTAGCTGTACGCTGAGATATTGTGAATAAATGGTAGAGGATTGAATTATACATTGTCATGAAGAAATGCCGATTTTCAATAACGATACCATTACAATAAATGAGCATTTGTTTGAAAATAAAATGTGTACATTGGTTTTTTTTCACTTTTTTATTTATTAAACGTTACACGTTGATATTTTTAAATTTCTATAAAAAAACTCAAATGGAATGAACTCAGTGATAAAAGCCTTCATAGATATTGTTCTCTCACAGATCAAAATCTGTCCATTATCAGTTTACCAAAAGATCTTCTGGCTTGTACTGATGTTAATTGTAAGAATGTTGATCATCATAATGCCATTGACTCGCTTTATAAAGATATTGTCAACTCACTTAAGTAAGCGTCTATTAAAGTGTTCACAAAGGAAAAATAATAGCGAATATCTTAAACCTGGATGGTCTGAATATGTTGCCAAATTGTATGATGATTCTTAGGAAAGGTTGAAGATGTGGAGAAATGCAGGTAAGCAACGTAATGGTGAAATTCACAACTTGTATGCTAAGTCCAAAGCACGTTTTAAATATGCATTGAAATTCAATAAACGCCATGAAAAAGAACTTCGATCTGTAGCTTTAGCAAAGAAACTTTCTGAGAAAAACCCCACTGTGTTTTGGAAAGAAATAAACAATATATCTAGTGCAAAAACCTCTTTACCATGTAGTATTGATAGTGTATCAGGGAATAAAAACATAGCAGAACTTTGGAAGGAACACTTTAAGGCTATCTTTAATTGTATTGGTAATTCAGATGATCTTGCGCGTTAGGGCAAAATAGAATGTAGTTACGATGATGTTTATATAAATGTTGCTGAAATTATCACAGCAATTAAAGATCTCGATACTAAAAAAGCATGCGGTAATGATGGCATTTACGCTGAGCATTTAAAATTTTGTGACAAACGTATAGTTCCTCTTCTCAGTCTGCTTTTTACAAGTTTTTTTTTCTCACGGGCATCTGCCTGTCTCTATGCTCGACATTGCACTCATACCAGTTATCAAGGATGAACAAAAATCAGTCTCTTCAAAGGAGAATTACAGACCGATTCCTTTAGCCAGTATAATTAGTAAACTTGTTGAAAAAATTGTACTGCGCCGTATTGAGGATAAGTTACATACTACAAGTAATCAATTTGGGTTTAAGAAGAAAACACTACTGATCAGTGTATCTATGTTTTGAAAGAAATAATTGATCTCTACAAGTCGAGGAACAGCAGTATATTTCTATGTTTTCTGGACGCCAGTAAAGCATTTGACAGGGTTAATCATAGTATTCTATTCAAAAAGTTAAAGGACCAAAAAATACCGGACTACATTATTCGAATAACTGTATACTGGTATCGTAATCAGCAAATGTCTGTATGTTGGGGCTCTGTATTCTCCGTAAAATTCAATGTCTCAAATGGTGTTCGCCAAGCTGACATACTATCATCTCATTTTTAAATATTTATTGTGATGATCTTTCTGTTGTTTTGTGTAGCTGTCAAGTTGGGTGTTTCATTGCTAAAAATTGTATTAATCATATTCTCTATGCTGATGACTTGGTTGTGATCGCTCCGTCTGTCAAAGGTCTCAACAGTCTGTTACGTATCTGTGAACAATACGGTATTTAACACGATATAATCTTCAACAGCAAGAAAAGTGTCATCATAATTATTAGATCGAAATCTTTAAAATTTGTACATATTCCAACCTTTCTACTGTGCGGAAAGCCATTGACTGTTGTTAATCAGTACAAATATCTTGGATGTATAATAAGTAATGATCAAAGTGATGGTGTAGACATTGAAAGACAAAAACGTAAATTGTACTTGCAAGATAACACTTTATTGAGAAACTACTCTATGTGTTCATTAGATGTCAAAATGACATTGTTCAAATCCTATTGCTCTTCTTTTTACTGTTCACACTTATGGTGGAATTTTAAAATATACACTATGAACAGATTTAACACCGCTTATCATAATATTTGTAAACGGTTTGTTGGTGTTTCTAAATATGAAAGCTCCACCTTGATATGTACTGTTTTGAATATTCAGTGTTGTTTAGCTGTTATCAGGAAACATATCTACCGATTTATATGTCGGCTCGAACTCTCAGACAGCTGTATCATACATAGCATTTTGAATAGCATACTATTGTATAGATCGAGAATTCGAACATTTAGGTTCAATTGTCTGTATATTAATGTAAACCTGTAGATTCTATTGATACTCATTATCATCTTTTTTCTTTTCTCTATGGAACGCAATATTCATGTTGTTTTTGAGAGTCCGCAAATAAAACAAAATAAAATAAAGTAAATATGGCAATTAAAAATAAATCGTGAAGGGCCACCAAAGTGTTAAAAAATAATCCATACACACCCAGACTTTTCATTGAACATTATAAGAGTAGAGTTATACTGAATAAAGTGTTGAATAAACAAATAATATGTCTTTAGGCTTGCATTATGAGGCATACGTTACAAAACATGCTACGAAAGTAATCTTCATGTGCATCTATATAAAGAGGTGTGATATTAATTCAAATATTCTAAATTTACCTATGAACTAACTTGAACAATTAAATTACATTCTTTTTGCTAAGCTGCCTGGATTATGAAAAAGCAGCAGCAGATATTTGAAGAATCACAACATTGGATGCCCTTCAGAGAGCAATGGTTTGAAAAGAACAAGTATTCTCTTATGACCACGTCGATAATTACAGGTAAAGACAAAGAGACAGTAATTTTAAGTGTAATAATAAATTAATCTCTCTTGTTAATATTTTCTCAGACCTCTGCCTCCACGAGAGTGATGCCTTTAATTAAAACGTAAGGCAAATAACACCCTGAGAGTAACAAATAGGAAACAAAAAAAATCTTTGACACGAAATATTCAAACCAAAATTTGCTAAAGAACGTCAATCACAAAAAAATCAGAAATTGCTCCTAATTTGCCCTTCTTTAACAGTCTTACAGTGTGAAAAAGTTGGTATAGTTGTTAGCGTTATTGCCCATGAAACACGAGGTCGTAAATTCAGGCACTGCTCTTGGAATACTTTTTCATGTCTCACTTCATAGGTTTTGCAAGCTATATTTATAAGGCCAAATTTTGAAAAGTTTAATTTAACTGATCCTCAAATCAAACAAGAGACCAACAATCCAATTTCAATGGAACAATTGACACACTTGTAGGGTATATTCCGTATTTGTGAAAATTGGACGTTACAGTGCATGTATAGAGTCAAATAAATCTTTTCACTTTATTTGGTGGCGATTTTTTTAACAGATATCCGGTGCATAATGCATTAATTTTCCATTGCTAGTCCGTGTGGTTTTCTTTACGATTTCACCAGGCTGCTAAAAATTTTAGCTATTCAGCAGCTATTCATGCCGATCTTTGTAATTTAATGTAATATTATCCATAAAACCACTAATCATCCCTTCATTAATGATATTATGTGGCTTTAAAAACATCAATGACTTAATTTTTTGTCAAATAAACTAAATAAGATGAACATTGCATATTGGTTGAAAATCTCGATGAGGGGATAGGGATATTTGTGCCCCGGATTTAGTTACGATGGTAAATCGTTAATTTAGACCGCAATAAAATTCACAACCTATAATCTGGATATAATCTTGTATTATCGCCCATCGAAAAATAAGTTGCATAACTTTTCATATTGAGAGTAAACATTGTGAAAAAATGACAGTTCATTCCTGTTCACCTCGTACATGTTCTCTTGAAATCAGTGTATAGAATCTCCGTTATCACCCACAACAACAATAAATATATCATTGCAAAAACATTATTTGCTCAAGTTTGGGAGTTTCGTCGATGTCAAAAATAATGCGCTAAGATACGTCTCAGTGTTGTGCTTTTCAAAGAAAAAGTCTACCAGTTCGAACCTCTGTGGCCTAAAATGTGCACAGAAAGAGGAATAACCGCGAAAGTTTAGATCAATGGTCATTTCTATTACAGGAACTATGACCCTTTCTGTCCTTGGAAGATAGAAAGGTTCCACTGGACTACAACAGACCTCGCTGAACTTTCAGAAACTGAACGGTGAAATTCCCAGTTTTCGCCCATAACTTTTTATTTTAGGTGACATTTTGCATTTGGTTTTTGTTCATACTTTAAATACACAAAACTTTTCTTTCCACATTTTGGATAAATTTACGGCATGATAAAACACTGTTAGGGAATCTATCCTACACTTTTTAGGATATAATCCAAAATTTTCTAAAATAACAATTTTTCCCACGAGGGTATTTGTTTCAAAGTTAGAGCAAAACAGGTTGCCAGTCCGACAGTGACTTCGTTATTTTGTTCTGTAATGAGTATATTTTTCGCGGAATCTCCAATTTGTCTTCGGAGTAAAAAGGTGTTATGCATAACAGACCGAACCGTCGAAGAGATTTTAAAAAATAGTTCCTCTGTTTTTTTAGTATTTTTTCGGGAATTTCCAATGGGTCTGAAGAGTAAAACGTATTGTACACAACAGACCGAATAGCCAAAGAGGTCGGCTTTTGAACAATGGTTTTAAGGCGATGGGAAATATGAACCCACTGTTAACAGAAACAATAAAAGAATCCACAGTTATAATGGCTAACGACAGCAGCAACAGAACTAGTACCAGTGTTAACTGCCATAAAACGGCCGCTTAGGGGCACTTAAACCTGTGTTCTTAGCCAGCTTTAATAGGCCCAATTGTTAATAGCCCTTGTTAACTCAGAAGGAAGAGAAATTATCTTCCCACTCTCGAAACAGTAAAATGTTGACTGTAAATTGCGTGACAAACTGGTAGAACATATGCTCACTCATCTACTGAAATGAGAGAACAGAGAAAACTTAAATCTCTTTATCTTGACATGTTTGGTTTGCCTTTTTCAAACCTCAACTAAAATGAAGTGTGATCTAAACGATCCAACTGTCTGCACCAATCTAATCAGTTTCGTAGAACTGGACATTAGACATCCAGCAGCACGAGGACGGACTCACCTGAGGACGTCAACAGACGCTTGATTTTATATGTGTTCCTACCACAATTAGCAACACGAGCCACTTTCTCTGGCTTTGCAAAGAGTGGTAAAGATGCGCTTTTCAGCTAGTGAAACGAGCGATTCTTCCAGCTGATGCAGAATAGTGAGAAAAGATGAATATTTGCATGGTTTAAACATACCATTCTTCTGTGCTGTTTCGTTCAAAGACAGCCTGTCTTTAATCTTGAATAAAACTTCAACAGATAGCTGAACTTTATCTAAAATTTGTATTTTATTCCACAAAGTGTCTTCACTAAATTTCTACTTTGCTACTTTTTTTAATATTATCCAAAGGCTGAAGAAGTATGTATAGAGCTATCGTAATCCTAACGATTCAAGGGTGAGAGGCGACATTATTATCATAGAACAGACGCTTTTCTCAAAACTTTGAGGGTAGATCTCTATGATGTTGGTGAAAAGTCAGCACGACAGCGAAGTACTCAGTCCGTCATGTCTTGTAAGTCTGTCTTATCGGAAAGACTGAACCAGCAAGACAGACCTCTCAGAAAGAGTTCCAGTGTTCACGACTCAGAGGAGTAACCTTAAAAGCAGTATCGATAGACTGGTGAGTCTGTTCTCTAGTGCTAGAACAGGAAGAGAGCCCACAAGGTCCAAAAGTGAAGTTTCACTTGCTCGTTCGAAAAGCACAAGTTGAAAGGTGACGAGCCATCCGAGTGTCGCTTTACTCCCATACCGCCAACTGCAAGCCCTAGCAGATCTGTGGAAGTTCTAAATTTTGCTTTTAGCGCCCTATCAAATCAGATCAAAAAGGATCGGTCGGTTCGCAGAGCCCACAACCTTTCTGCAAATGTCCAAGCACTATCAACGAAGAGGTCCTTAAATAACTTAGTTAATTCCCCAAACCGTAGGCTTCAGACAGCGCTGCAGGCGGATACCCCTTGGAGATATATTCTCCGTGATTGCTGTACAAAGGACCAAAGGACCTCCGCTCTCATCGGTAGTGGCCCAAGGGACTCTCTCAGGGACTTGCCCTCAGGCCTAAGTACTGAGAGGAGAAGTCCTCACCTCTCTCTTTACCGTCCTATGGAAATCACTCCTTGACTCTTACCACTGCATAGGTAGAAATTCTAAGCGGCCCTATAGGTACAGAGAAATTCCCAAATATAAACAGTTAAAGGCGCACTATACAACAATTGCTACATAAGAAACTGGTGACTTATCGTAGGCTGAAGGAACGCTATATTCGGGGAGAAGATCACACTGAGCAACAATTTCCCATTAGAGAAAATCCTTGCTACCGGATAAATACGAAGGGAAGATCTCCCTGGCTGAGTAGTTAATAGTTTTGATGCCTGCAGTAAATTCAGCAGGTGGGACAAGAGAAAAAAAGAAGCAGTGCATTATGATCAGTCTCAAACATAATGCGCATAAGCTTTTAATCACACTCAAAACACATGCTTGGCCATTTTGACGCGAACTGGAAGGAACTTTCGGGATGTTTCGCTATAGAAGGTCAGGCGGAAGAAGTTATGACACAGTTACAGATCCGTACAGAAATTGATAAGCCATCCATCAGAAGTTGGCGGAATCGGTGTCCCTTCTCATTATCAAGGCCGACCCAACAGCGTGGCCCATATTCTGACTCTTAAGCATTCCATAGATTCCTTGAGCGACCTTAATCTAAAGACCAAACTAAAATCGCGAAATTGAAAAAAATGTAAGGCATGTGCCTATGTTGACTATCAATTTTGCAGCCATACAGAAGGCCAAAAAATTCTCGCTGAAACTCGAGAAACAGTTGGCCCTTGTGTCAGATAATTGGTTCCGAAAAGCTGCTAAACAGGGAGTGGGAGAAAGTGCCAGGTCCGATTCGTCTCACAGTAAGCCCCAGAAACTTCCCCAGAACTCGGTCCAGAGGGTCATATGGGTCAGATATATGATTCGAACCTCCACCAGCCTCACGTAGCTCTCGGGAAGGTCAAAATGCAGTTATCCGCAACAGGTTTTAATCCAAGCAACCTTCTCGTTTCAAATCTAAGGACCAAACTAAAATCGCGAAATTGAAAAATGTAAGGCATATGCTTATGTTGATTATCAATTTTGCAGCCATACAGAAGGCCAAAAAATTCTCGCTGAAACTCGAGAAACAGTTGGCCCTTGTGTCAGATAATTGGTTCCAAAAATCTGCTAAACAGGGAGTGGGAGAAAGTGCCAGGTCCCATTCGTCCCACAGTAAGCCCCAGAAACTTCCCCAGAACTCGGTCCAGAGGGTCATATGGGTCAGATATATGAATCGAACCTCCACCACCATCACGAAGCTCTCGGGAAGGTCAAAGGGAAGTTACCCGGAACAGGTTTTCATTCAAGCGACCTTCTCGTTTCAAAGATAGGTCGAATCTCAATCTCGTGAGGAAGAAAGTTATGACCCCTTAGATGACGAATCAGGCCGTTTCCATGAGCCCAGACGTTGTAGAAAAGAGATCGACTGCTACGCCTGTGGTGACCCTACCTATATCGCTCCCCATTGTCCCAGAAAACAGGTAACAAAGGCTGGTACAGCAACTTTGAACAAGGGCGTGAATTTACCCCCGAACCAGTAAAACTGCCAAAGACAAAGCTATAATCAGTTCGTTGATATGGTTATAGATACAAGCAGCAGTGTGACCATACTCGCCAGCTCGCTTTCCCATCCCCCTTTCCTTAAAAAAAAGCAAACAACCGTAGTCCACTTTGCTTTCCTTCCCAGACAAGTTCTTTTTATCACATTTGTTGCTAATTGTGAAACCAATTATGTAGAGAAATCGTTCTCGACTGAAGGTAAATCGTTTAAGTTTAGTCATATGAGTTTAATTAGTGCAGCTCAGACTGTCATGATTCCTCTATGGAGTGAGTATATACTGCAAGAGTCCATAATAGAGGAAATGTGGGTCCTTCCTCCGAGACCATGAGCAAGGACTAGTTCCGGCAAAATCGTGATACACCCCAGCTACCGCATCGTACCCCTGTGCTTACTGAACCCATCCGACGAATACAAACTGTAGCTCGAGAAAGTTTTAGCAGTTGCCCGTCATGAGTGTGAGAGCGACCTCATTCGTCCTTGTGCTAGTCCCTAGTTTTCGTGTATTGTTGTGGTCCGAAAGCCAGACGGTTCTATACGCATATATCTGGATGTCAGAACTGTGAATAACCGAACCAAACACGATAGCTTTCCTCTGCTCAAAACTGATACAAATTTGCAATCTATGCATGGAAGTTAATAATTCTCTAAGCTGAATCTTTGCGGCTGTTCAGTAAAATAGTTTCCGTTACGTGACCCTTCCGTTTGGTCTCCAAGTTGGACCTGCGACAGGCCAACGCCTTGCGCAGATCATTACAACTGGCTGCGAAGATATGCTTATCAGATGAATGGATGATTTGACCTCATACGTACCCACGTTCGATAAGGCATTTTATGCTCTCGAAGAGGTTATCTGCAGGATCTTAAAAGTCAGTATTAAGTCAAAACAACCTCGCAGTGGTATCTCCGATGGTTCAAAAGTCTTGAGCAATCTGATCACGGCAGTCTGTATTGGCTGTTAAACTGGTTGAAGCTCTTTGGTCGTTAAAACAACTCCTTGTTGAAAAAGCATCAAAAGCAAAGAAAATGACAAATCTGAAGATTTGCGCCCTAAGGCGAGACAAATCCTTGAGATTATTAAAGCTCAGCAAGAGCCCGGTCGGCTTAAATATCTGCCCGGTCGGAGTTAAAATATCTGAAGAAAATTTGATCTCAAAAGGTCCAAAAGCAAATGAACTGGAGAAAAATTACCACAATCACGTAATACCGAACATTTCAACGGCACAAAGTGAGTCAAATGGCGCAATTAGGGTTCCCTCCGCAAGGTAGGCAACATCACGTACAGACGTTTCCTCAAAAGACAGACAGATGGACGCTGGATGACTTAATGGATATTCAAAGGGATAGCTTAGAAAAATGCAGCAGGCCGACCCGAATATCGGGTGGATCCTCAAAAAGCGGCCCGCAAAAGAGTTGAAACCACCATGAAAGGCAGTTTCTACCCACAGTCCGGCTATTAAAGCACTTTGATCAAATTATGACCACATAATAGTCGTGGAGTTTACCTGAAATTCGAGAAAGAATGCCAGTAACTTTGAAATCAGTTATGTCCAAAAGACTGGTCAAAAAAGTTCTGACAGCTTTGCATGATGTGTCCCAGAGCTGTTATTTACGTGAAACTAAAGCTCTTTTAGCAATGCTAAATCGTGCTTATTTTTACGGATACAAACAGGCAGTTACATATTCCATGCAAAAATACCTTACGTGCAACACCAAAAGGCCTAACAATAAACGCGCTCTCTACGTAAGCTATCTTTTAGAAGCACCCGTGGAGATGGTAAATCTCTATAGGCCGATCCATTTCCGACCAGCCAAAGTATAGTTTGGTCATAGGGGACTCTCACAAAAACCACAACGACCTCGTCTATGTCCGATATAGATGCTGAAAAGGTAGCAGAAATTCTAGTTCGCGAACGGATCCATATTTACGGGACTGCACAGCGATCGCTAATCCCAGTTTATGTCAAATTTATTAAAAAATGATGCAAATTATTAGGGGTTCACCAAACGTTAAATTCCGGTTATCATTCGTGAGGGAATGGAATTATAGAGAGAATGAACAGTTCTATTGAGCGTGTACTAGCCATGACCGTAATAATCAAGACTGATTGGGCTGTCAAACTGCCATACGTAGTTTCTATGTATAGGACCACTCCCCACAGGTCCACCGGACTGCCTTCCAATCAGATGATGTTCGGTCCAGAGAAAAGTAAGATGTGGGCCAAAATTAACCCGTTAGTGACAAGACCCTTTCACAATCACAAAAAACATTTAAGCATTGAGTAGGTTCCTTGATGCTTAATCGCTCAATGCACATCAGTTCAGGCCGACTCCTTGCCAAGAGGTAGGATAGTCAGATTGTGAGTCCTAGCGCCGTTTTCTTTACCCTAGTGCATTTCAAGTCCTCTAGATTGTTAAAAACTGCTTGGAACAAGCCATGAAAATGGTTCTTTGTGTGTCTCAAGTAGTGACTTCCATTGCAAAACATAACCGCGATAACACAAATCACTGCTTTTTGCTCAAATAAATCCCCCAGGTCCGTGTTAAGCATGCACAATAAGTGTTTAGAGGCTTTCACTCAATTTTCTGCCTCCCTCCTCCACAGGCTAATATACATACGAAGTTTTCCTGGGGATGAGGGCAGGGGCAAAAGATTCAACCCTGAAGTCGTACTCATGGCACTAAGATCATGAGGGTGTCAGGGAGGTAGGAAGTTGGAACGACCCCATAAAAGCGTCAATGCTCAATCGGAAGCAACGAGAAAAAGCTGCTAGTACGACGACTTTCGCGTAATAAGGAACCACTACAGTGACATGGTCCAAGATACTGCAGTGGGAAAAATGTGAAACATCTGTTTTTCGCAGCCTGAACCTGACTTGCCTCTCATGCTCGTGCTGATACGCTAGGGAAATAATTTCTCACTCGACTGTAATGTCGATATGTTTTTACCCTTTTGAAGTGGAGGGAGCTGTTCTGCTTTGAAAAAAGTAAACTCAGAGAAATCATGCTTTATTGTACGGGCGTGGACCCAGGGCGACCATTTGGTATCATGTATTACAATGCGTGTCAAAAAAACGCGGAGAGAAAGGGTGTAATTTTGAGGTCAGCCCGGTTCGTGTGGAACGCTAATTTCGTTAAAAAGGGTGGTAGTTTTCTTTTATTACTCCGCGTCTTGGCACTCCGCGTTTAGGAATCATTTGACAAAGTTATGGACAAGAGTGGCAACCAGCAGATACCTGAATGCCTCCACTTTCCTGCCTAGAGGCATTGAGATGTCAATTACCGTCAAAGTATAGTTGCTCTAGTTGAGTGAATTACCAGGTTACCAAAATGTACAGGTATGGTGTTTAAAAATTGTTCATGGCACGTCTTGTAATGAAATGCTCTCTCGTCAATGCTGTCTGACAAGAGACCATTATGGAAGTAAGCTGGCGCCATTATGGAAGTAAGCCGGCGCCATTATGGAAGTAAGCTGGCATAGCAGTCTTATGATTCACGGGTGGAAATGGTTCAACTTTTGTCTGACATATGCTGCAGTGATGAGAAAACTTTGCACAGACGATACTCCGTTGCGTTGAGCAAACAGTTGCCTGTCTTGCAATATTATTTATTTATAATAACTTTTAATTTTTTGTGTTTTAAAGGGACGTTTTTGCCCAGATTTTGGTGTATATTCACATTGCTAATGGAGAACTATAAGAATCGTAGTTTTTGTGCATATGGGTTACAAAAACGTCTGCTGAAGAAATAGGATCTTCATGTGTTAAGACAATTATTTTCGGTAAGAAACGCATAAGTATACATAAATTTAACAATTGCTTCGTCCATGTGAATTTGTCTATTTGGTTTCATTGTTCATGTTCAAGATTAATTTTGTTTGCAATCAATTGAAAAGATTTTGCATTTAGACGGTTAAATTTGATTGACAGGTTTATTTCTTAGTTTATATGAAAGGACAGGAATGGTGTTTTGCGGCATTCGATCGCGAAAAGTTTATAATTTTATACCTGTTTGACTGTGTCTGTTTGTTCAGTTTTCTTTTGCATTCTTTTACTATTTTTGTGCTTGGAATTCGACAAAATTAAACAGCGTTGCAAATTAATATTGGCTGAACCATTTAGACTTTCGATTCTCTACATATTCAAATCGGGAACCGGACAAAATACCACCGGACATAATACCACCAAGGAAATGAAAACTGGGACAAAATACCACCAAAGGTATCTTATTATTATACAGCGTAACAACGCAGACTCGGTGGCGTCCAGTCATGCAAGAAGCTCAAATATGACGAGAAAAAAGACGGTATTTTGTCCTACACCCATTCAAATCAGGTGTGTTGTACGCAGTCTCATGTTTATTTGTATAGAGTTAAGTACACCCTGAATTGCCATGGCAATAAAGTATCATGTACTCGCTGGAGGTATGCATGTGTTGCTAGTTACCTCGTACAAGTGATACCCTTTCATTGATAAGGAGTGTGCGTTACAAAAACTCAATTAATGTACCTTTTCTTACAGCGCTACCGAGTATGGTTCTAAGATTAGTATATAATATATTATATTCAATGTGTATAATATCTTAACGTATCACTGCTATTAAGCGTGAAAAAGATGAAAGAATTTTGCTTTTGTAGTAGCCGCTATTATGAATGAGTTGTTGTAAACAACTGTAGGTTTTGATTGGCCGGTCTTTTCACCAGTTTTAACTGTAACGTTATATTTAGAAGAGGGGGTTTCTTTGCACAATATCATTCCGAAATATGGAATCGCAATATGAGTTGAAATATAAAAGGGGGTTATTAGGCTGTTGCTCTTTGATGTTGACAAAGGCTCTTAAGTTATCATGTATATAAATGCCCAGTTAAAATATTTATTCATTTGTTGTATACTGATATTTGCACTTCAAAGCCTTATAATAGTCCAAAAGGAGCCGCTTGGTATCATATGTGTTACCATGTGTGTCCACAAACAAAGACGCGCATAAAGGGGATAGTTTTGAGATCAGACGATGTCCGCGCGGATGCCAATTTCGTTAAAAATGGGGGGGGTAGTTTTTATTTAATGCTCCATGTTACCCACAAAAGTGGGTTCTTTCATAGCTGTACTCTGGGTTTGGTTAAAAAACGATATTATTTCTGGAGTTTCGGGGTCGCTTTAAAAAGTCAAGGATACACATGGCAACCAGTTGGTGCCTGAGTGCGCACCCCGCCGGTTCGCACCAACTAGTTAACGTTCCAATTAATGCCTATAACTTGTTTGCTTTAATCGTTGATACAAATCCATTAATCTGTACCGATTTTAAATTTTAAGAGATTATCAGGTGCATAATCCTTGCTCATAGGCGGTTCAAAAGCGGAGAAAATAATCCATTGTGAATCCATTAATCTAGGATAAATATGAACTCCTAAATTGAGAAATAAAACGATGTTGATCAAATCCAGCAGGTTATCAAGGTGTGTTTTTTTAAAGGGTCAAAGGGTTTAGGGGGTTGGGGAGTGAGTACATGGTTGCAGAACCTTTGTAAAAAGACATAAGAATTATTGTTAAAATTTCGTATATTATAAATATGTTTATTTCATGTGAAGTTGTTTATTTGAAGCAAAAAGATAGAATGAACTACGTCTTAAAAATATATTGTATAAGTATTAAAATATGTAAATTAAAACTACCACGACGGTGACCATTGCAATCTGCATGCGCATACTCATAACTGCAATAAACTGCGGAGGTGCCTTAGACCAGGAATTGCGTTTTCAATGGATTTCATTCATATGCCGTTACAAGTCACATTACCACTTAATAAATAAAACCTCTAAATTTGAATGCAAAGTTTGAAAGCAAAATACTGAAAGCAAAAGTGTTACCCCTGTAACACGGAGTGTGAATTCAATCTAAAACAAATATTTAAAATCTTATATTTATATATAGAAGCGCAGCAACTATGTACGTCGCTACAATGATATGACGAAAACTGAGCACTTGCATTGTGTGTGTACATTTTTTGGTCTCACCGTCTTTCTTTCTCGCTCCCTCTCTCTGTCTCTTTCACTCCCTCCCTCTCTCTTGCTCTCTCGCCCTCTCTTTTTCTTAATATATATATATATATATATATATATATATATATATATATATATATATATATATATACCTTAATGCTTGAGGAGACCTCACGTGCTGATTTATAAGGTTTAGAG
Organism: Protula sp. h YS-2021; assembly: GCA_949752745.1. Classification (NCBI taxonomy): domain Eukaryota; kingdom Metazoa; phylum Annelida; class Polychaeta; order Sabellida; family Serpulidae; genus Protula; species Protula sp. h YS-2021. Next base: position 105,679,636 of record OX457025.1, on the reverse strand, counting down.
AGACCGAAAAAATTCGGAGACCAGAACCAGGTCTCCTTATTTATAAGGCCTCCAGAAAACTCAGAAGTAGCCAATTCTTCTTACATTTTTAAGACGGACGCTAAACTTAAGCATAATGTGTATAAGACATTACCAAAATGAAAAATTATGACTGAAAGACAAATTCGAAAAGCCGCCCTGAAGTCTACCCCTTGTATATTTCACAACCATATCAAATACCACTCAGGGAGACCATTTGTAATTGTCATTTTTGAACAAAATCGGCTGTATATGGGCAAACTAAAATTTTCCCCATATTTAGAGAAGTCTACTCTATCACATGGCAAAGTTCCATGAAGGATAGACAAAAAAAGTCCTTTTTTTTAATTCTTGGCCTGTAAATTCAACCTTTCTGAAAAATAGCACGTGCTTCGATTTGATTTGTCGAAAATCAAAACAAAAATACAAAATCAAAACAAAAACATTCTGAAGGCGCATGCGCGAAATATCTGTCGAAATTTGAATTGCAAATCTCACTCATTACAACAGGTCATAAATCATTATTCCTTATATTAAACAAGCATATTGTCCCATTTTATTTATTATCTTTAATAAATGGCTCTCTTAGTTGTGTAATGTGGAATAAGTGAAAATACCATATTATCGCTCACAACACGGTAAGCACTATGAGGCAAAAACTGCTCATTTTTATTTGTTCTGCCTATTTTGGCAACAGTTGGCACTTGACAGTTTGTGCTGTTGTAGGTTCGACTTCTACAGAGTGCTCGCACAACGATGTCTTGTGCAATAAATGGACGCTGTCCGGTGGTAGCACAACAATAAGCCAATTCGCAGTTTCGGATCTTACCGATGGGTGTCGTTTCGACTACAAATTGATAAGCCAATTTGCACTTTCGGATTTTTCCGGTGGAGGTGTTGTTTCGACTGAAAATGCAGGGTGATAAATTATAAAGAAATGATAAGGGAAAAACATCAAAATTCTAATTTTCTTTCAACATGCACACTTTCAAATTTATAAAGCCATCATATGATCTTTTAAAAATTATTTTACATATTTATTCAGTCCCTTTAATAAACAACATGTGAATATGTTTCTAGCAAAACGGAATTTTGTTGATTTTTGCCGTTTCTTTCCTATCATTTCTTTATATCCTTATCCCACCTGAATTCAGCCGTAACGCAAAAACTTTTCGGCAAAAGTCAAAAGTGCGAATTGGCTTATTGGGATAGATTATAATGACATCTTAAGGGAAACACATCAAAATTCTAATTTTCTTTCAACATGCACACTTTCAAATTTATAAAGATATCATATGATCTTTTAAAAACTGTTTTACATATTATTTAGTCCCATTAATAACCAACATGTGAATATGTTTCTGGCAAAATGGAATTTTGTTGATTTTTGCCGTTTTTCTTCTATTATTTCTTTATATGATCCTTATCCCAACTAAATCCAGCTGAAACGCAAAAACTTTCCGACAAAAGTCGAAGTGCGATTTGGCTTATATAAGTACTCTCATGCAAAACCACAATAACTGTTAAATTTTTATGTCAAAGGTCATTGCTTATTGCTGTTTGCTATTGTGGGTTCGACTCCCACAGAGTATTTGCATAACGATTTATTATGCAATAAACTTGTACTCACCGGTGGTAGCACAACCAGATGAGCATGAAACTAGAACAAGTAAGAAATAAAACTGGTTGGGACCCCCACCCGAACAAATCCTCACAGGATATAATTATTTTCAACAGAAGCTGTATGTTGACACTGTGTTAGATGGATAAGAGGTCTGAAAATTTTATACATGAAGTTCCACCTGTAGTTTAGATCATGACAGAGAAAAAAGAACGAAATGATTATAACTACAGTAGCCTCCATTTAAGTCAAAATCGGTTTAGTCAAATTTTCGCTTTACTCAAATTAAATTAAAAGTCCCGATATATTTTACTATGTAAGTCTTTTAAATTCACCACTTAAGTCAAATTTTTAACTCAAAGTAATTTTTTTGAACCCTCAAAATTTTTTTTGCAAGAAAATCCTTGTATTTTCACCAAAATAACACGGAAACTCATGTCTCAGTTGTTTGCATATGCCAACCCCCTTTGTGTAGAATTAGTGTGACTTTGCCTCTACATATTATGACAGTGTTGCTAGAAGTAAACGGTGGCGTAAAATCATATATATTTCAGAAGGTCGCTGTAAATAAAATATAAAAAAAAGATTTGTAACTCTGTTATAAATACAGATGAAATCACTTAATCGCATACCGGTTAAACGCATAAATCGGTTAACCGCATATTATTCGCAAATCCCAAACCATTTCCAATGCTATCTTTTGGAAATATAACCGGATAATTGCATACCGCTTAATCACATAAACTGGATAAACGCATAGCTTGTTCCCGTTAAAATGGGAAGCACACCGGTTAATTGCATAATTCTGGGTGACTATCCAAACAGCGCCACACTTAAAGCGGAGTAAGGGAGTGAGCTGCTCCTCGTTTATTTATCTAATGCATTGTCTTCTGTTTGTTGACCCATTGTGTACATTCACCAACCCCACTCGCGGTTGTTAACAGTGAGTCTCGAACTCACCGCACTGTCTCAGTTCTCACTAGATAATGACCTTTATCTTAATCCCCGCACTGCCTTAGCTGACGTTAGATAGTAGCCTGCAACTCCTAATCCCCGCGCTGCCTGAGCTCTCACTAATAATGGCCTGAAACCCTTAATCCCCACGTTGCCTCGGATAACCGTGAGCGCGAAGTCATCATTTAAATACGCAGCCAAAAAGAAATTTTACCATTTATAATTCGAAACTGTGTCGGTTATGGTTAATTCGTCAAAATGGCAGAAAGTAAATCGAAATGAAAAGACCTAAGCAATCGTTACTTTTCTTTTTTGTTGGAAAAATTAAATGCGGCGATGAGGAGGGGCGGGGTGCACCTCTAATAACTACCGCAAATGAAAAAAATAGGTACGGCAAGAGTATTCCGGATAAACGCATATATCGGATAAACGCATAACAGGGCTTGGCAAATTGGCTATGCGATTAACCGGTTTCGTCTGTAGTAAGCATTAATATGATAAATTATTTGTGTCACAGCCGAATATTATTCATCATATAAAACAATCGCCATACCATAAAAACAACAAACACTTTATGCGAAACCATGATAGTCACGTGACCACTCGACAGGGCCAATCTCGGATAACTCAAATTTCGGTTAACTCCAAGTATTTTGCTTGGTTCCGACCACTTTGACTTATCGAGAGTTTACTGTAATAGATGTACAACTATAAATAACTATAGATAAACTGCTTTAATGTCTTAAGCAAACGGTTTTTACACTTGAACCAAACAGTCACACCTAAATCGCTGTACTACCACCGGAGAGTGCTTGTTCGTTGCATAAGAAATCGTTATGCCAGCACCCTGTGGGAGTCGAACCCACAATAGCAAAAAGCGATAAGTTTATAATAATATAAAACTTTTTTCTTGTATTCTTTTAACTACATATCTTTAATGGCATGTTTGGCAATTTTCAAAAGTATTATGCATATTATGTATTATAATTTTGAGCCCATAATCATGCTTCCATTTTTTACCCATAATATTGAACTTGGCAATTTTATTTTTAATTAAAGTAACTTGACAAAAAACAAATAAACAGTCATGAGTAGAGTTAGATATGGTAGTGAAAAATGGATATCCCTAGATAAAATTTTTCAGGATAATCAGAGTTAAAAGTCGAACACATTAATTTTGTTATAATTATGTATTGTTTCCAATCGTCCTGCTGTTGCTCGAAATGGAAATTTTAAGAATTCTTCCGACCCCCCCCCCCCAATCCCTCCACTCCCCTCTTCCCGCCTTTTTTTTCTTTATTACTACTCTTTACAACAATGACAAGCAAGAACCTATAATTCATTTCAGTGTCCGGTCATCCTGGCCAAACTTTTTAATGGCTTAACAGCACATAGAGAGCGGTAAAAGGGCATAAAATTGTTAATAGTGTTCGCCTGTAACTGGGTTTGATTTGCTTCAAGACATGCCACAACAGGCCAATTCGCACTTTAACTTTTGCCGAAAAGTTTCTGCGTTTCGGCTGAATTCATTTGGGATAGGATCATATAAAGAAATGATAGAAGAAAAAAACCGGCAAAAATCAACAAAATTCCATTTTGTCAGAAACATATTCACATGGTTGTTAAAGTGACTGAATAATATGTAAAATAGTTTTTAAAAGATCATGCGATGGCTTTATAAATTTGAAAGTGTGCATGTTGAAAGACAATTAGAATTTTGATATTTTTCCCCTATCAATTCTTTATAATCTATCAGAAAAAAATTGCAGTCGAAACAACACCTCCACCGGAAAGACCCGAAAGTGTGATTTGTCTTACGCATTGCGGCTTCGGAACTCTGAAGTGGTTTATACTGACCTTTAGTTACTTCTATTCATCAAGATTCTTGTGAAATATGCATAAACATGCTATATACAACAAAATATATCGTAACATTCATATCCTAAACGATAACACTGAAATATGTACTGTGAATAACAAATCAAACATATAAATTACACGGAATTATTTGACAGCGATTTGTTTATATGAGTGATAATATGGTAAAATTACAATTTGAACGACTTTAACAAATGGCTTTAGAATACGAATGCATATTTAAAACCAGGAGCCATTGTTTTTTTTTTCAATATTACAAGGAGGGTGTTCAGTACTTCATTTTGTTACCATTTTCTAATTATTTCTCAGATGCCAATTTTATTTGCTTCCCACGAGAGCTCACTCGAAGATACCGCAAGAAGTCTCGAGTGTGATTTGGCTTATTTTGCCGCGTGTTTCGAAAAACTAAAAGGACCTCCAGGAATGCAAAAAACAATGTACCTGTCTACGATAAAACACGATCTACAAAATAAATGCATCTACTCAATTTCACAAGGCAAAAAAATTAGCACATAACCGAATTAGGTGGAGAGACTTGTATAGAAACGCACAGAGCTTTGCTATGTAAAGTATCGACGACCGCGTGTTTCAGTAAGTATAAGTTATACTACTAAAAATTTCCGGGTCGTTTGTTTTTCTATTCATGTCTTTATATCCTTATCCCAACTGAATGAAGTCGAAACGCAAAACTTATGAGCAAAAGTGTAAAGTGCCAATTGGCGTATTGGTTGATCAACATCATTTGCTCATCATAATCAGTAATTATCCATGTTCTAACCTTACTGTTTTTAGCATAGATAAATAAGCCAAATCACACTTTGAGTGTTTCGAGTAAAATGCGCAAGAATTTCGACTGCCAAGAACGGGGCAAAAATACATGTAACTTAGGTTAAATCCGCCTGTGCCTGTAGTGTCGCCACCTCCCGAAAACAACAATTATCCCAGAAACGATATTTTTGCCGAACTTTCCGACAACTGCCACTGGTTCTCTAATGCAAAATACTGAGCTGCTATAAGTAAACCGTCAGTATACAATATGAAATCAGGTTTATGCTCACAAGTAATCCTTATAGCTCTTAGCGAAGCGATAGTCTTACAGTTTCCACTTAAAATTTATATTTCCGGATGATAGAATAAAGTGGCGAGTTACAGCTCAAAAATCCTGCCCGAAAAAATACATCGGCCTTGCATTTTCGTAAATCACAACATTTTACTTCGTACATAACAGAAAGCTTGTGTAAAATCCTATATTTGCTACATACAAAAGCATATCACGATCGCGTCTAAAATACGAACGTTATTGCGCAAAAACCATTGAAAAGTGGCAGACGGTCCTAGGTTACTGGTAGAAAACTATAGAAGAAATATTGCAAACACATAGAAGAACTGAACTTGAAACCATTTGTTAAAATCTTTAAAAAGTTTTTAAAATAGCATTGGGGTTGTTAACAACCCGACCGATATTTGGTGCAAGGGAAATTTTTAACATTTAGGCGAAATTTCTCTATCATTTCTTTCATTTTTTATGGGGTTATTTTTATTCGAAACGCAGAATTTTCGCGCATTTTAATGGGAACGCTTAAACTGTGATTTGGCTTATTTTGACATAGTATTTTGACTTTTTTCGATATTGAGTTGTCATGCTAGTGAAAAACCTGTCACCGCATGTATCTAGCTCCAAGTCAGCTCTTCCTTATTTATACCTTATATATTTCTTTGGAGCTCCGCATGTGTCAAGTATGACAGAAAAAACTTTGGTTGATTATTTAATGTGAAGAGTTGAAGCAGTCTAAATATGATAAATTCCCGGGAGATTCGAGAGGTATGGTAACTTGTTACTTTAGCTGCAGCCTCGCAGACTCGCAGTGTGGTACTCTTGACTACGGAAAACAAATGCAACCTTAGCGAATCAGGTCCAAGGAACGTCATCAATAAATAGGTTTTGTAATGAAAGTGAGGGTTATTCGACAGAATCACGAGACATGTAAAGTTATGTCAAGGATGTAAATATAAACACCTGTGAACAAGATATCAGCACCTGGCGGTGTGTTCCTGGTAGTCGTGGAGGCAATGCTGTGGGACTCTTGATGTAGTTTCCTGTCTGGAATCCGTCCGCCTGTTCGTGATGACACGTCAAATGCATTGAACCAGTAACAACGCGTCTCATATCGCAGTGCGCTATTAGTTTTGAACAGTTCCTGGCCAAGCGGAGTGATCGTTACAAGTAAGTGTGCTACGAGCCTGCGTGTCAAGGTACTTTGCGTGTCTGGGACGCTGTGTGCGTTCTTCTCTGGTGAATCAGCATTTCACGGTACTATACTACATCCTTGTCACCGTGAAGTTTCGCATCAAAGTACTGTATTTGCTGTATTTAGGCCCCAACCCTTCGGATTGGGGCCTATAGGTTTGGGGTGTCCGTCCGTCCGTTCGTCTATCCGTCATCGCTCTATACCCCTATGAATTTGGGGGGGGGGGCGGTTTGGACCTGCGTGTGTTTCACAAATACTTACTTGTTAAATGAGAGTTGCATTTCCCTTCAGTCAGTGTGTTTAGGGGTCGATTCACAGCAAAGGTGTATCCCAGTGTAGGGTAGATATGTTAGGTCGCCTTGTTTTATGAGAAAAAAACAAGACAGTTGCTTGGTGGTGCGTTAGGTGTGGTGGAGTCCGGTAAATTGTTTTTTTTTTGCATTAAACTAAAGCGGCAAGTGGCCGTATCGCCTTCTTAAAAAACATTTAGAGGTTACTACCTGTTGATCAAATTTAATTACATGTTGACCTGAGTGTCAGTGTGAACCCCCCTCCCTAGTTATTGTTATTTTTTAATTTAAGCTAGAGTTATTTCAGTTATTTAAATGAATTGGATGAAGCAATGGGCTGATATACAAGAGGCGTTGCCAAGTAAAATCAATCCGTGAAATCCGTGGTTTTAAGTAACTGCCGATTGGAACTGCGTCTATCCTCAGTCAATGTGTAAAGCGGTGTTCATGCAGTGCTGGGTTGACTCCATTTAAAAAAATGAAACAAAAAAATTCAAAAGTTACTGCCTGTTGATAAAACGTAACTGGATTTTGACCGTAAGGTCAGTCGTAAACCCCCCTCCCCTCGTTCTCGTTTTTTCTTTCGGGGGGGGGGGGGGCGTGAGCTAGTGATTTCAGTGAACAGATAGTAAAATATACGCTGAAGTGAGGCGGCATTATTATTTTTTCTTTGGTTTCTGTGAAGTGTGGAAGTGAAGTGAAACGGAAACAGTAGCAGGTTGTTTTACGGTAAAGTGTACGTGTGCGAGTACTTTCATGATAACGGTGCCACCGAAATAAATGTGTGTTTTTTCTTACTTTACCATTGTTAGGATTTAAAAGTGAGATCAATACGAGAGTTTAAATCATTATTTATCATAATTAATAACCAGGTGCATTGAAAAGGTTTAAAGTGGAGGAAAATACGTGCTCCACAAAAAACCATAACCCCTTTGTTTAAATATTTGGTCACTTGGCTTTGGCCACGTAGCATTTAAAGGCCAGAATGTAAACAAACATTGACATTGCTGAAGCTAACTTTTCTGCACTTTTATGAACAAATAAATGATATACAACTCACTAAAAATTGTGCCTGTTTTACAAAAGGGTGTATGGACATGAACTTTCTGTAACTGTTTGAATAGTAGGGACTGGTATGCATGATTCGTGCCTCAGTGCATATGAAGTTGACCCCTGTTAGTGGAACAATGAAATGCTTCGTAGCTCTGACAGAGAGATATACGACTATTTGCTACCTCCCAAAAGAATTAATTTCAAGCCCTGCTTAAGATATAAAAAAGCTCTCCCTATGTTGGCATGTTCTGTTTATGGTCTCCTAAAGTCGTATTTTAGGGTTATATATATATGAGTGAATGTATATGATGGTTTTCTTCCGGGAAGAAAGGTATTTCTTCCCATCACTGGAAAAAATAGGGAAGAAACTGGGAAGAAACGGGAAGAAATACCTTTCTTCCCGGAAGAAAAGGAAGAAAGTGGGAAGAAAATTTGAAGAAACCTACTTTGTAAAGAAAACATCAATGCGACGTACTATCTATTTATTGATTTTACAGAACCAATATTTACTGTGTTCTATTGTACTATCATACAAAATAACAAAAAAAAAAACAAACGAAAAAAAAATACATGGTAACACCAAAACACAATGAAGAAATAATGACCTTATACCATATGCTTTGCAAATGTGCTTCCGCAAGACCCTTTTCTTATCACCCCCGTTTAATCTTAATACTTAACCCCCCATTTAAGGTAAACACAGCCTTTGTCTTTTGTTTTCACTGGCACATTAAGAGCAAACAAAATGAAACACTAATTCTCATACACAAAGTCAAAGCTTAAACACTTGACCAAAAGTACTCAGGCTATATTGCAGCCTGCCCAGCGTTCTAACACACATTGAAACACGACCGTTTATCTAATCCCTATTGATCCAATTTATCACACAGACGTTTGATGTGTGAATTCGCACCTATTTAAGAATTACTCTGAGTGCAGTTCAAGAAAATTATTTGAAACAAATTCCAAATATTACACCTTTTAAGGTTACTTCCATTTCTTCCCTGTAATTGGAGGGAAGAAAGTATTTCTTCCCTATGGGAAAAAACACGGCAAAAAACCATGGTTTTTTCCCTCCATGGAAGAAACATGCCAACCCTGCATTTCGTCTCCACATTTACCCTTTTTTCATGTATGGTCTCGCTAAATGTTTACTTCAGTGTCTTTTAAGATATACGAAAGGTCTATCCATGTTGGCATATTCTGAGTATGGTCTCCCAAAGTCGTATTTTAGGGTTATATACGAGCAAAAATAACCGATGAACATTTGGTCCCCCTGTTTACTTACTTTTATATTAGGTCTCTCTTAGTGGTATCTTTGTATCTTTTCAACGGAAATTTTTGTCATATTCACTTTGTTTTATCACAATGGGTTCTTGAGGTCTGTTGGAAGCTTCATATCGATCTTTACTGGATTGATCTCGTTCAGCCAAGAAACGGAATACTGAAATTTGCCTTTCAGGTTAACGAGGCGGTGAACTTTACCTTGTTTCTGCTCTTTCCATGCCATTCCCCTCTCTACACAAACTTAAAGATATGACGTTGTCGTTTTATTGGAAATAAACCATGTCAATGTCGCTGAGAAGAATCACTTTTTCATTCTTTTGCCTTTGCTTTGGGTGCTGTGACCTCTCAGTTTGGGGCTTTCACGATGTTAACATTGTCAATAAACACATCAGCACATTTTTACCCAATTTGCATTGGAAACAAACGTTTTGAGTCTTATATACTGCGACCGGGGTTCAAACGAGAGACTCCAAACTGCCCAGAACGACAAAATAACAACATCTGTAAACTCTCTGTTGAATGTTGACAAAAAAAAGATCGCACACAAAATGTACCAATATTACGGAGTCTTCCTGGCCTTACGAGTCGAGTATTAATTAACACTTGACAAGCCTTTGGCTTGCAAGTGTTATATGAATTTCTGCGAGCAAAATTCGTCCTTTTTTTCTTCTTTACACTTTTTCCGATTTTTTGTGTCTTCTTCTTCTCTGAGACTATGGGCCCTATGACCATGAAACTTGGAACTTACGAAGAGCTTCATCTGAACATGTGCATGTCACTTTTTATTTTCGTCTTTGATTTCGTTTTCCTGGTTAAAACGCCATGTGAAAAGATTGTATTTTTTGCAAGCATATGCGTAGCATTTAACGACAGCACAAATTACACATTACAGAAATTGCTTAGTGAGCTTTGTGTGAGCTCTCACTGCGTAAATAGATAGCAAGGAGTATGCCTGCCTGATCAGTCAATAAAACTTAAAGTCAACAACAACCAAACACTACTCGGCTTAAAAGACGTATTCAAGCTATGTTGTTTGCAATATGTTATTCAAGAAATAACCCATTAAAGTATTTTTGCGTTTTAATTTTTGTCAAGTGTTTAACATTTCGCTAGCGGAATGAGCTTCTAGTTGATATTGATTGTTACGGTGCAGTTGTGACACTGATTTCATACTACACCAGCAGTCTCGAACAAAATTTTGTGCTAGGTAGCACAACAAATTTACTCCTCTCAAAAACCACTAAAACCGGAAGTTTCAAACCGAAATTGCAACCACCCTCCCCATCTCAATGAGTTCTTTCATATCATATATAAAACTTGTAAATCCAGAGCCTGGTTCCTGAGATATCCCCTGTACTTAAAACAAGCAAATTTTTAAATGTAAAATCTATCAAAAACATTTCAAACAAACTCGAAACCAATCTCACGGTGCTCCTCACGACAAGATCCCTCTAGATCCAAAGCTGCTCGTCGTGATCCTATCGCGCTTTGTAATAAATCCATCACATCACTAGTTTCGCACAAAGTTAGCTCGTGCCAAAAGCTCATTCTCTACTTAATACATAAGAAAGGGAAGAGACTGCTCGGTATTCTACGGAAGCGTGGAAGGGACACTTCAGTTCATACTTCATACCTCAATTATTCATATGTAGTACATATGAAGTACATATGAAATAGTCAAAAATACATGCGAACTACATGTGAAATACATAGGAAATTCCCATTCAATTTCCCACGTATTTAAAATGAATTTCATATGTATTTCATATGAAGCCAAACTGGGTACCTATTTCATATGAACTACATATGAACTTCTTATGTACTACATATGTAGTACATATGAACTACATATGAATTACATTTCAATTACATATGCAGTACATATGTAGTACATATGAACTACATATGAAGTACATTTGAATTACATATGCAGTACATATGTAGTACATATGAACTACATAAGTACTACATTTAGATATGAAGTATGAAGTGAAATGTCCCTTCCACGCTTCCGTAGTATTCTGACAACGCACACATATTTAAGATATTAGAATTAAACACAGTGGAGCGTAAACTACATGAAACACACACTCTATCATCTTTCAACCACTATACCACATCAACCAGTAATACAATAACACAAGTGGGCTCCAAGTGTCATTCTGGCGAACATCAAGTTACTTAAACAGACACATAAGTTATCGAAAGAACATATGGATTGAGTTACCCTATTGTTACAGAACTGACACAATATTACCTTAACGGGGTGAGAGAGACGTTAAACTACTCAGTCTATCAAGTAATGATGACGCTGATATATATTTCTCATCGATTTTCTGTTGTCCTTCACTATCAAATGAGTGATTTTTAACATGTTTTTTTTTAATTATTATTTTTAGAAGATGAGTACCCATCCTAAAGTACGCTACATCATGTATATAAATGAAAAAAAAACAATTTTCAGGCCACCTTATCCTTTTGCCAGTCTTTTGGCCTTGAGATCCAAACTTATTTCTGTGGCGATACGAAAGGAATTTTGTTTTTCTGCGAAGTAGATTTTCTGAAAGCTTTAGGATGGGTAAACAAGAGATTTTATGTGCGGTATCACTCATTTTGAAAGGTAGCCATATAATTAAGGAGACTAAGACTTGGTTTTTAAAACCTAAAATTTCTTGCACTAACACGAACGAATGCTATCGTGTTCCTTAACATGTATGTGTTATTTTATTTAAAATGTTTTCTGTTGCAAGATCTCGTCAGTTAAGACTCAGCTAAGTCTGTAAGACTGTACTAAAGTTCCATTGTTAAAAATCAGTTGTAGAAAGTTGTTTACGGAGCTTCTAAAATAGATTTTTGTAATTTGCAGAAAAAAACTAAGTGAAAGAAAACATGATTGCAGATACCTTGGACTTCTTTGTGTATCAAAATCAGCTTGTTGTATGTTGTGATGACTGTTACTTTTGTAACAAAATAATATGGCTATTGGTTGAAACAAGAAATATGTTTTCGTAGCCATCGTTAGGACGTACGCAAAAAATTTGCCAATTTTCTAAACCTTTCCCAGGTACGCCAAAAGTTACGTTAATATGGGGTTGAACATTAGCTCACGCACTTGCCTAGACACACCCCACCCTCTTTAAATACATCTGAAATGTATGATCCCTTAGGGATATAATAAAAGTAATGTCATTACACGTATCTGGGTTGAAGTATTACTATTTTATCGTTCCAGAAGTTGGACGAAATGGCGTTTCGGACTCGGGCTCAGTGTATGGTGCGTTATTTATTATTATTTAAGAAGTACCTGTGCTTTTATCTTCACATTGACAACTTTATACTGGGTTTTGAGGCGTATAAATGAAGCTGGGTGTGACAGCTGCCAATCAGAGGTCTCCTTTTATTCTTCGTACATAACAAATATGTATATACTTTCATAAGGCACTAGAACGTGCCACTTTGAGAGAGTTTGCTAATTTATAAGTGGTAGACCTAAATTATGTTAACTTCGATGAGGAGGTGAGATAAGATTTAAAAAATCTTAAAATATTAAATTAGACAAATTGATCGTGTATTTTTCTGCATAATTTTCAGCTTCTTGCTGCCAGAGAAAAGTCTGCTGGAAATGTGCAGGTAAGCTGAATACTGCTATTTAGAAATTGATCGTCGTTTACAGCTGCGTATAGGCGGGTATATTTACTTAACTTTTGATTGGTTTTATTAATTTAACTGGTTCATTATAGGGATTAACAGTAAGACAAACATCTAGTTCAATATTTCATGAAAGAGGTTACTCTTTTGAACAGCTTTCAAGTTTTGAAAGGGCAATTTGCATCTTATTTTTATTTTACTCTACCTATTTCTACCCTTTCAAGAGAACTCCGATGGAAGAAGCACAATTCTACTGCAAGCTCGGGATAGACAGAGACGGCTTTCAAATTAAATTCATAAACTCGAAAATAGGTAAGTCTGATACAATTTCAACATTGGTAAATGCTAAAATGACTAACATGAAGGTTATGGTTCTACGGTTAGTCGAGCTGTCTTATTTGATTTTGACTTAAATGAAAAGCCCCTGCACATTATCAAGCGTCATTCAGTGGAATGATACTAAATTTTTATAAAGGAAGAAAATAGAAAGAAAAGTTGGATTTTGTGAAGTAAAATAAACGTTTTAAAGGGCATGGGAATTGTCAATGAGAGTAAATTGAGAAACTAGTTACAGTAAACGTGTTGCTTTGTACGATAACAAAATGTAAGACATTCTAAATTGCGATGTATTTATGTCAGGAAAAGGTGTTTTTGCAACGAAGAAATTCCTTAAGGGGGATTTTCTTTTGCAATACCGTGGCGAGTACCTCAATAGTCGCCAATATCGCGACAGAGAACGCCAATACACAATAGACGGACAGTCTGGGTCCTATATATTTGAATTTCATCATGGCGGAGAGAAACGATAGTTCGTATTCATATACCTCTAATTAAGTTGTTTAGTTAGGTTAGCTCTGATGACGAGCAGTACCAATGTGGTTTTTTGTCCACTACCGACATATATTAGCATAAGTAGCATAATTGCAATGATATGCTTTGAACCAAAGACGCTTTTCATCTAGCAAGTAAGCAGAATCCTCTCATCATCATCATCATCATCATCATCATCATCATCATCATCATCATCAAATGTGAAATGCCAATGACTACGTGCCTTTAATTGAAGTTTTATGCAGTGTGTGCGCGAGAGGGACTGTTGAAATAAACTTGAAATAAATCAGTTATATGATTTGCACGAAATACTGCAGTGTTAGATGAAAAACAAAAACAGGTGCGGGGGGAGGTCAGAATTTCACAGGGGGTCCAAATTTCATAATGCCATTCGCATCGGGATGTCCGCGGGATGGATATGCCTCGGAACCCATGACAGCTCTAGTAAATAGAATGGATTACTAAGATGTACTCACCCGACAGAGTAACAAAACGTCCTGACGGAATACAGAATGTGACTGACTGACTGTGTGTGTTGCTTTTATGTACTGTTGCTTCAAGTTGCAACCTTGAATGGTTTTATGTCCCTCAATTTTGTCCATTTTCTTGTTTGCTAACTAAGAAGTACTTGTTGACTTTTACTGACATGTTTGTGTTCTTTTTGTGTGGATCTTATTTGACAAATTTGACGCTTACTTTGAAAAAAAAATATTACTACGGCGAGCTATTTATGAGTAGGAAAAACCTAGCCTCATCGTTTTACTTTTTCGTTTGTGCGAAAGTACATATTCTCGTTGTTAAGTTTTAATGAATGCACCAACCGCTTATGTCGCTGGTTATTTATTTTAAGATTATTTTAAAATTTATACCGAAAGATATACGATTGCATGCAAAATCCTTGCTGTAATGAAACTGGAGAAGACACACTTTTTTCAAGTAATAAGGTCAAAGATTAAAGATATAACTTTTTCAGCACCACAATATGTGCAAACGTGTTTTTAAACGATGACTTTTGCTTTTATTTCAGCATTGATGGGACGAACAACCAGTGTCCAGCACACTACTTGAATGATAGATGCGCCTCTAAGGCAAATGCAGCGGTCAAAAAGGTAGTCGTAAGAGACAAGCCCTATGTAGCGTTTTTTGCGTCGAAAGACATAAATGTGGGAGAGGAAATTCGGTATGACTATGGCGTCCAAGGTCTTGAATGGCGCAAAAAGGCCAAGGCTCGCGGTGTTGAGGAAACGAATAATGACGAGGACTGGCACTCTGACAATAGCACGAGCAGTGGCGATGACTGGCACTCTGACAATAACGCGAGCAGTGGCGATGACTGGCACTCTGACAATAACGCGAGCAGTGGCGATGACTGGCACTCTGACAATAATGCGAGCAGTAGCGATGACTGGCACTCTGACAATAACGCGAGCAGTGACGAAAAATCGCGCTTCGACACTGCCACGACTACCAACGAGGAGGCGCACTTGGACACAGCCATGTCTACTATGGAGAGGGCGCACGTTCAAACGGCCACATCCCCTGCCGACGACATTCACGTTGACCCGGCCCCATCTCCAGTCGAGGACGTGCACAGTGACACGGCCACGTCCACTGTAGATGTCAATGAGGTCAATCACGTCGACACGGCCATACGTCCTGCCAAGGAGGCGCACGTGGACATGGCCTCACCCTCTGTCGAGGACGCGCACGTGGACATGACCTCACCCCCTGTAGAGAACATGCAGGTTCACACAGCCACACCCCCTGTTGAGGAGTCGATCACCGACATGGCCGTACCATCTGTCGAGGACGCGCACGTCGACATGACCTCACCCCCTGTAGAGAACATGCAGGTTCACACAGCCACACCCCCTGTCGAGGAGTCGATCACCGACATGGCCATACCATCTGTCGAGGACGCGCACGTGGACATGACCTCACCCCCTGTAGAGAACATGCAGGTTCACACAGCCACACCCCCTGTTGAGGAGTCGATCACCGACATGGCCGTACCATCTGTCGAGGACGCGCACGTCGACATGACCTCACCCCCTGTAGAGAACATGCAGGTTCACACAGCCACACCCCCTGTCGAGGAGTCGATCACCGACATGGCCATACCATCTGTCGAGGACGCGCACGTGGACATGACCTCACCCCCTGTAGAGAACATGCAGGTTCACACAGCCACACCCCCTGTTGAGGAGTCGATCACCGACATGGCCGTACCATCTGTCGAGGACGCGCACGTCGACATGACCTCACCCCCTGTAGAGAACATGCAGGTTCACACAGCCACACCCCCTGTCGAGGAGTCGATCACCGACATGGCCGTACCATCTGTCGAGGACGCGCACGTGGACATGACCTCACCCCCTGTAGAGAACATGCAGGTTCACACAGCCACACCCCCTGTTGAGGAGTCGATCACCGACATGGCCGTACCATCTGTCGAGGACGCGCACGTCGACATGACCTCACCCCCTGTAGAGAACATGCAGGTTCACACAGCCACACCCCCTGTCGAGGAGTCGATCACCGACATGGCCATACCATCTGTCGAGGACGCGCACGTGGACATGACCTCACCCCCTGTAGAGAACATGCAGGTTCACACAGCCACACCCCCTGTTGAGGAGTCGATCACCGACATGGCCATACCATCTGTCGAGGACGCGCACGTGGACATGACCTCACCCCCTGTAGAGAACATGCAGGTTCACACAGCCACACCCCCTGTTGAGGAGTCGATCACCGACATGGCCGTACCATCTGTCGAGGACGCGCACGTCGACATGACCTCACCCCCTGTAGAGAACATGCAGGTTCACACAGCCACACCCCCTGTCGAGGAGTCGATCACCGACATGGCCGTACCATCTGTCGAGGACGCGCACGTCGACATGACCTCACCCCCTGTAGAGAACATGCAGGTTCACACAGCCACACCCCCTGTCGAGGAGTCGATCACCGACATGGCCGTACCATCTGTCGAGGACGCGCACGTGGACATGACCTCACCCCCTGTAGAGAACATGCAGGTTCACACAGCCACACCCCCTGTCGAGGAGTCGATCACCGACATGGCCGTACCATCTGTCGAGGACGCGCACGTCGACATGACCTCACCCCCTGTAGAGAACATGCAGGTTCACACAGCCACACCCCCTGTCGAGGAGTCGATCACCGACATGGCCGTACCATCTGTCGAGGACGCGCACGTCGACATGACCTCACCCCCTGTAGAGAACATGCAGGTTCACACAGCCACACCCCCTGTCGAGGAGTCGATCACCGACATGGCCGTACCATCTGTCGAGGACGCGCACGTGGACATGACCTCACCCCCTGTAGAAAACATGCAGGTTCACACAGCCACACCCCCTGTCGAGGGGTCGATCACCGACATGGCCGTACCATCTGTCGAGGACGCGCACGTGGACATGACCTCACCCCCTGTAGAGAACATGCAGATTCAGACAGTCACACCCCCTGTCGAGGAGTCGATCACCGAAATGGCCGTACCATCTGTCGAGGACGCGCACATGGACATGACCTCACCCCCTGTAGAGGACATGCAGGTTCACATGGCCACACCCCCTATCGAGGAGGCGCACGTGGACAAGAGTACTTCAACTGTCCGGAAGGCGCACTTTGATAATATCATGCTCAAGACCTTTCACGGACTCAGTTCAATCACTCGTATGGGCACTGATGATAAATTTGTCACTAGTGTTCCATCAAAGTTGATTCCAGCAATGATTTCAAAAGCAGAGGACGCCGAAGCTGTGAGTCTCCTTAAGTGTTAAAAAATTTTATGTATACAGTCCACGTAATCTTTTCAAAGGTGCAACAAAAGGGAGCGCACATTCGGATAATGCTTTGATTGCATTTTATTACTGTCTGTAGTCGTTTAGCGCTATGGTATTACTAAAGACTCCCTGATATTTGAACTGGTATCCTTTAAGTTAGTTAACAAGGTTAAGTAACACTTGGTTAACAATTCTTACTTTACAGAAGTTTTTCCGGCTCATGAAAATCCTTTTGGAATCGTAATTAACTAGACATTCTTTTTAATTTGCTTCAGGAGAGCAATGCAACAGACCATGAACGATTTATGCGGTGGAGCACACCAGAGCGCGACAACACATTACCGCCACCATTAACTGTTATTCCATTGCAGCCAATGAGTAAGTTATGAGATCAATAAACAATAAAACTTTATGCAATGGACACCTCTGGGACCTGGTAAATCTGTTTATTACATAAAGGTGTTCATAATGAGAAGTGAATTTCATCATAGCAGTTCAAAATTCCGAGGAAATAGTGTTGACTAAGTGCAGTTGTTTGCTAACGGAGATTTTACTGTAATGTAATTTATTTTTATTGTTCGTTTCTTTCATTATTTTTGTTGAAATGCTGAAATAAAGAGATTTCCCGACATGTATTTTTCAGGTCCAGTACTCCCTGAAGAGCCCGAAGAACCTTTGTTTGTATCCGATCAGAATGCTGGGATTAAACAGCTGGGGGTCAGCTCGCATACGTTGATTGACGAGAATGACCTTCAGTGGTATCCCCCCGTGGCTTTTTATCCCCAGTAGAACGGAGGGATATAGTTTTGAACTTTTCGGTCTGTCCGTCCGTCCGTCCGTCTTTCACGCTTCAGTCTCACGCGCCTACAGGCCACATTAATAGATGGATTCCTTTCAAATTTTGTACACGGCTTCTCTGCACCCTTCCGCAGTGCACTAACCAAGAATTTTGGACTTAAATTGACAAATTGGCTAATGTTTCAAAATCGGCGCTGTACTTAGAGTACCTATGGCAGTCTCGGGTCCCTACTGGTTATTGGATTGACTCATTTAAATGTTAGACACTATGTCTACCCTTCCCCCACTTTTAAATTTTGTGTAGTCAACATGCAACAGCCTTACACACACCACGGGGCATAGGCCTACTCCTCGAGACGTAGTCAGGTTAATATAAATTTTAAAAATGTATGACTAAATAGTTGGACGTTTTACAAGCCTCAGTGTAATGTTGTCACCCATTGAGGTAAAAGGAAAAGAGGATTTTTAATTCATTTACATCTTTACAGGTAATGGTTGTATATTTTTTGCATAGATTGAATTTCCAATTAGATAGACAAAATCTCTAGCTCATGCATATTTACACTGATGTCATCATATACACTCTTCAGGCTTATTGACGACGTGCACAGAGATATAGCTTTGCTAGCAGCTGCTCAATCCGAAGAAAAAGAAAATGGAGGTGCCAACTCCATCGAAGAAATCGCCAATGCTTCAGGTAGGTTGCTTTTATTGTATGCAGTAATTTTATCTGCTTATAATTTTATCTGTAATTACAGCATCAATTGAAATGTGAAATATTTAAATTTACCATAGATATACTAAACTCAATGTGTTAAAAAAATATGATTCGATTCTTGTGTTACAGATTCCTCGCTGCAAATTGCAGTGGTAGCGGCTGATCTTCGGAGCTTGGTTAGGGGCGACACACAAACAGAACCACAACATGAAGGTAAGTCTACTTGCATGATCTTGTACTACATTCACATACTCCGTAGTGCGTTTGCATCAATGCGAGAAAAACTTTGACGACTTTGAGGGACCAAACAATGAGATAGGGAAATAGGTGTACCAAATACGCATCCATTGCTTTTTTTTTAATTTCAAAATCAAATGTCACTTCTCATGATGGCGGTTGTGAGATACAGGTGGTGACAGGTGAACGCCCCCTCTCTTTCTGTATCTTGAAAACATTGTCTCCTTAAGGGAGCTGTCAGCCCGTTTTTCCACGTCTCCCGCGTCTTCCCGCGTCTGCTGTGGTGTTATGTGTATGTGTAAAGAGACAGAGCAAACGTGAAAGTGAGGGGAAAAAAGACAACAAGTTTGAAAGAGAGAGAGAAAGAGAAACTGGGCGAAAAAAGAGTGGCTCCTTGGTTGCGTTTGAAGTTGTGTTATGTGTAGAGAGCGAAAGAGAAAGCAAAAAAACAAATGATTGCCCGTTTACACTGCTGCCGTGATATGTATGTGTGTAAAGAAAGAGCTCTCAGTCAATATGTATGACGTCATTGCTGGGTCAAAATACCTAATAGGCGAGCTCTAACCATGTCTCTATGAGTCCACTGCTTAAAAAACAGTTGGAGAGCTTACAGGGAGCTGTCTTCCCGTTTTTCCACGTCTCCCGCGTCTTTCCGCGTCTGCTGTGGTGTTATATGTGTGTGTAAAGAGACAGAAAGAAAGAGAAAGTGAGGGGAAAAAGACGACCCGTTTGAAAGAGAGAAAGAGAAACTGGGCGAAAAAAGAGTGGCTCCTTGGTTGCGTTTGCCGTCGTGTGTTTCGAGAGAGAGTGAAAGTGAAAGACAAAAAAAAGACTACTCGTTCGGTCAATTAGTTGGCTGCTTGCGTGTAGAGAGAGAGAGAGAGAGAGAGAGAGAGAGAGAGAGAGAGAGAGAGAGAGCTCCCTGGGGTTAAAAAGAGCTTGGCTTAAGGAAACATAGGCCAATTCGCACTTTTGGCTTGTGCGAAAAGTTTTTGCGTTTCGGCTGAATTCAAGTGGGATAAGGATATAAAGAAATGATAGGAAAAAAAACGGCAAAAATCAACAAAATTCCATTTTGTCAGAAAGATAGTCACATGTTGGTTATTAAAGGGACTGAATAATATGTAAAATAGTTTTTAAAAGATCATATGATGTCTTCATAAATTCAAAAGTGTGCATGTTGAAAGAAAATTAGAATTTTGATGTTTTCCCCTTATCATTTCTTTGTAATTTATCCCCCAACATTTTCAGTCGAAACAACATCTCCACCGGAAAAATCCGAAAGTGCGAATTGGCTTATTGGTTGCTCATTTTAATTGCTTTTACGGAGACCCATTAGTGATGGTGTGTGTGAAGAGAGAGAAAGCAAAAAAAGATTGCCCGTTTCTCCGGCTGTCCATTTGTCCGGCTGTCCATTTGCCCGGCTGCTCGTTTGTCCGGCTGCCCGTTTGTCCGGTTTCCGTAGGTGTTATGTGTGTTTGGAGAGCGAGAAAGCCAAAAATTAGAGTTGTTGCCTGCCGTTATACATGGAGAGAGAGCTCTCTGTGGTTAAAAATGGCCATTTTTAATTCTTTTACGGAGATCCATTAGTGATGGCATATGCGTGTGGAGAAAGAGAGAGTTAAAAAAATGATTGCCAGTTTGCCCCGTCTGCCGTAGGTGTTATATATACATAGAGAGAGTGATAGAGCAAACGTGAAAGTGAGGAAGAAAAGACAACCCGTTTGCTCGTTTGAAAGAATGAAAGATAGACTGGGCGAAAAAAGAGTGGCTGCTTGCTTGGTTTACCGTTATGTGTGTTTGGAGAGCGAGAAAGCTGGCTTGAGAAAGGAAACGCTAAATGAGCCGTACGTGGTTAGTATATGTAGGTAGAGACAGCGAGAAAATCGAACCAAAAAAGACTGCCCGTTCGGTCATTTAGGTGTGTGTGTGTGTGCCGTGGTGTGATGTGTGTGGAGAGAGAGAGTGACAGAGCAAACGAGAAAGTGAGGGAATGAGTGGCTGCTTGGTTTGCCGTTGTGTGTGTGTGTGTGTATGAAGAGAGAGAAATAGTTGTTGCTTCCTCGCCAGCTTCTCAATGTGTGCAGTGATGCGTGAAGAGAGAGCTGTCTGGGCTAAAAATAGCTTGGCTTAAGGAAACTCTGTCATTGGTTGCTTAGTTCTAATTGATTTTCCGATGGCCCAGTTGTCCGTGTTACGGTGACACATATAGTCCGGCTGCCCATTTGTCTCGCTGCCCGTTTGAATGGCTGCCCACTATCCCTATCACGTCATTATGACGTTCATATGACGTCCATATCACGTCCATATGACGTGATTATGACGTCCATATCACGCCCATGTGACGTCACTCTTTGACTAGCCCGTTGGGGCTTCTAAAACAATGACGTCACTGTTTTAGAAACCCCATTATATATGTTTTAGAAACCCCTCTTTTATCCTACTTTGCATACTCTGTATATTTCCTGCGTACTGTGTGTAACTAGGGGATTGGTGCCAGGAACTCTGGCAACCTTTCACAAACAGAACCTCAGTGAGACGCTCTCACAACAAAGACTGATTTGTCAGCTGCACAAACAGACAGGCTTAGCCCCTCCTACTCAGGATGCATCTCTTACGTCACAGCGACTGCGCTTACTGACTGGAAGTATCACTCGCATTTTAGCCAGCAGCGAGCGCGCATCGAAACAAAATAGCAGTATTCCCTTTTAATACCCACCACCCCTCCCCCTTTTCCACCCCTCATTATTTGGTTAACATAACTAACATTTCACTATCATGCTAAATGTTTTGTGCTAGTTGTGTGTAGACAAAAAATTATTGCTGTGTATTTTTATTCATTGATAGTGTACTGTCACTTCAACAGCAGTTATGTTTTTTACAATATATACAAATATTACTCCCAATCGAGTTGTTTTATTCTTACTGTCTTGTCAGAGAGCTAGATGTCAATACAGTCAATTGTATCGTATGGAACTTAATATCAAATCGACGGCTTAAATATATATACATATATATATATATATATATATATATATATATATATACCAAACTTACTACTTAGAGAGACC
Organism: Protula sp. h YS-2021; assembly: GCA_949752745.1. Classification (NCBI taxonomy): domain Eukaryota; kingdom Metazoa; phylum Annelida; class Polychaeta; order Sabellida; family Serpulidae; genus Protula; species Protula sp. h YS-2021. Next base: position 105,657,171 of record OX457025.1, on the reverse strand, counting down.
ATAGTTTTCGGTATGGCGTTTGTGAGGTACAGGCGGTGACAGGTGGACAGTCTCCTTCTTTCTATATCTTGGAAACATGGTCTCCTTAAGTGTTTCTATGTAGATATATAACAAAGTTACTACTTAGAAAGACCATAAATAAATAGGGGACAAAATGTGCATTGATTATATTTACTCGTATATCACATTGAAATACGACTTTGGGAGACCATGCTCGGGATACTTTTTGGTATGGCGTTTGTGAGGTTTGTGATAGGTGGACAGTCTCCTTCTTTCTGTCTTGGAAACATGGTCTCCTTAAGTGTTTCTATGTAGATATATATCAAAGTTACTACTTAGAAAGACATAAATGAAAATTGGTAAATAGGGACAAAATGTGCATTGCTTATATTCACTCGTATATAACCTTGACCATACTCGGGATACTTTTCGGTATGGCGTTTATGAGGTACAGGCGGTGACAGGTTAACAGTCTCCCTATTTTTAGACCATACTCAAAATATCCTATTCTTTTTCAGGAGCAAAAACGGCCAACAGTACCAATCAAAGTGGTTCAACCACAAGAAAAGACAAAGAGAACTACAAGGTTTGTTGCTATTGTACATATGCTTAATGTAGATCAGTCCAAAACTTTCCATTTCACACGAAAAGTTTTCTAGTTATTCAACAATAATTGTGGAATCTTGTAGGCATTATTAATTTTCGGAAAAAAATCATACCTTGTTCATACTGCGTAAAACTTAATTGTGCAAAACTGCTTTTGATTAGTACACACTCATGCGGAGATTCCTGCATCGTTAATCAACAATTTGTATTACGCTTTTTTACTTGCCTTAGAAGATTTGTTATTAATGTTTCAGAAGCCACCAAGAGAATGCCCTTTCTGTGGCAAAGTCATAACGGGTGGTAAATTGAAACGCCACATCACGAATGTGCACAAGCGTTTGCAAGAAGTGAAATCCAACATGCATGAGAATAAACTTGATAGCCAATTTGCAAACGAAAAGCGAATAGAAGGCATCAAGAAGCACAATCTAAGAGTACTCAGTGAATTGTCTTTTGATCAAGCTGACCTGATGCGCGAGCGAAGAACAAAGTCAACACAAGATGTGATAAAAATGTGTCGCGAATGCAATAAGTTCATTGGAAGCTCAACGTTTTACAAGCATCAGTGCAAGTCAAAACCGACTGCGATAAGACCATCCACGCTTGTGACTAATTTACATCACGACCAGGAGTTCAAGGAAAGAATCCTCGACAAACTTCAAGAGGATGAAACGGGAATGTTGTGCAGAAGTAATAGCTTTCTGAAGGAAATGGGTTATCGCATTTTCAACAAAAAGCGCTATTCAAAATCCAAAGCAGCCGAATGCAGGAAGAATTCAATGACCGAAATGCGCCAGCTTGCGAATCTCTTCCTGGAATACAAGAAAGTACCTGGAGCTCCTCAAAATGCTTCCATTGAAGACATGTTCCGCAAAGGTAGAGAAAACATGAACATTCTGTATGAAGCCATAAAAAGAAGGGGACAAAGTTCTTCCTCAGCTAAAACGAAGCACGGGCTTTTGAAGAACATCAAGGCAGTGCTCAGGAGATCGGCGAAACATCTCGAGGCCATTTATGACGAAAGATCCGAAAATGACAAAGTATTAGATGTGCAAGGGTTCAGAAGGCAATTCCATTTTCGAGATCCCGAAGTATTCGCTGAAGCGGAATACCTCGCAACCGAGCGCACTTTTGAAAGGCGAAGGCCTAATGAGCTACCATGTGACAAACTGGTACAGCGCTTGCATACGTTTGTGAATGATCGAGTGAGTGCCATTGTGAACGACTTTGGTGTCGAAAAATATGCCTTGCTCAGGAATCTCGTCGTTTGTCGACTCACTCTGTACAACGCGCGTCGCGGTGAGGAAGGTGCGAGGATGCTGATCACGGAATGGGAGGATGCCAAAAATAAAGTCTGGGTTAGTGACGAGGCCATAGATTCGGTTATAGACCCAGCAGAAAAATTCCTGGCAAATCAGTATCTATTGGCCTACTTGCATGGTAAAGGGAAAAAATTCGTTCCCATACTGATACCCAAAAATGTCGTTGGCGCATTGGACATCTTGGTCAAGTATCGCAAAGCGTACGGAATCAAAGAAAATAACAATTTCGTGTTCGCTTCAAGAGGCTCATACAATCACTGTTCTGGGTGGCATGCAATGAATCAAGTTACAAAGATGATTCCAATCGCGCTAAACGCGACTATGAATCGTCATAGGATTTCGACGATTTATTCATCTTTGGATATGTCTCCCGCTGATGCCAAAATATACTTTAATCACTTGAGCCACTCCGATGTGACGGCCAGTGAGAACTACAGATGTCCGCCAGGTTTAAAAGAGACATTGGTGATGGGCCGATTTTTGCAGAGTGTTGACGAAGGTAAACACTTTCGTTTTATCTTTATTGTCAAAATTTATTTTCAAAATATCTTAAATAAGAGCAATGTTCCATTAAAAAATAAAAATCAGTAATATCATATATAACAGCGATTTTTCCAATGGTCTAAAACAATATCCAACCTCTGTAGAATCTGGATTTTTCTACTTAACTAACTTCTCCAATGCAAGTTGATTGTTGAGTTTATTTTAACGACGACCGTGAAAAGGATAACATTGTATCTTGTGGAGTCATATCGCGTTTGTAACTTGCGTTGAAAATTCACCGATTAGATAGATTTCTAAATTTACTGTAATCCTGTAATGTTGTTAAAAGGTAAAAGTAGGCCCGGTATGGACGGCAGCGTTGCCACTTGTAGCGCGTCAGCTGCTGCTACTGCTTCAACCGGTGCTAAACCAAAGAAACCCAGGCGCAGTCTCTTAGGTGTGTGTTTTTCCATTTATTGTATTGACTTTTTAAATTGCCTCTCAATATGCTTTACCTATTGATTTAATAAATTAATTTAGGTTTTCTTATAAGTTAAAGTGTTGATGTTGTCACTGGCATATTTTCGCAGTGATAAAACCTAACTATTCACCGGTGCTATAGGGGCACTAGGCAGTAAACATCTTGGTACTTGAGCAAATTGAAAAGCTTCATGCACAAACTAAATTACAATTAGGCTTAAATAATTCCCATGAACAGTTGCAAGAACCCTGGAAAAGCCGTGTGCAGCAACAGCCCGAAAACAATCTCGGAGCCCTTGTGAGGTGTTAAGAACCAGGGATTCATCTGATAGTGATGATGATCAGGCCCCTTTAATTAGATATGTGAAAGCGTGTGAGAGAGCCCATAGCGACTCCGATTCAGACTCAGATTGGAGTGAATCGCGAGTTTCAGACGCGCCTAAGGAAGATTTCTCAGGGAAGTCACACCGAAAACGGACACGAGGCTGCCTGGATACTGATAGTATGAAAAATCGGCAATATCCTGGAATGCTCCCGTTTATCTCTTTAAACGCATTAAAACGTCGTATTCAGGGTTGAGATTTCGTAAAATTTTCTGGTCGCCCTCCGGGCGACCAGCTTTAAAAAATTAGTCGCCCGGCTCAAAAGTTAGTCGCCTGGCGCAATTTTTGTAAAATTTACCTGAAAATACTCAGAAAAAAGTTAGTCGCCACTCGGGCGACCAACTAAAAAAAGTTGGTCGCCCGAGCCACGGGCGACCGGGCGACCGCGAAATCTCAACCCTGCGTATTACCCTTTATTTTGTAGATTGTATTTCACAAAAATAGGAGGAACGTTCCAGGGCATATCCGTTTAAGCTTTTGATTTACATAAGCAATAAAGCTTGCAGTTTTATCAAATGATAACTATGCATATGTTCACCATACAGCCGAGCAGCTGTAAAAACCATGTGCTCTTGGGTAAAATGAAATAAAAGCATGTAATTCTGCAAAAATAATAGCAAATGCACCTCTTCTTGTAAGCAGTCCTTCTGCTTGATGATCATGAAACTGCGCACAGGTGGGAAGGGGGGTCAAGCCACCAGCGTGCCACATATGGGAAGGGGGTATGGTCCAAAGCGTACGCACTGCGTACAAGGGGTATGATTGGCTAGATTGGCTAAAAAGATGACATTGTCACTATGATATATAATAAATCTGATTTAATTTAGGCGAATATGAGCCAATGCTTGAAGAGGAAGAAGAGGGTTCTATGGCTAGAAAGCGTGTTGAGAAAGCAAAAGGTATCGAAACATTGATTTATTCATTTGAAGCTTCAGTTGCAAAGCATTTGTAAGGATTTTCGCCAGCTAAAAGAGAAATTGGTGCCACAATATGATCCCCAGTGTCTGGGTAAACCTTACAATAAACAACCCCGACATGTTAGATAAGCAGTTTCTTAATTTGTTTATGTCTTTTAACATACAGAAAACTGTTAGAATCTCTTCTTGAAGCAGTAAATTGTGCAAATATTTTCAGATGTCGAGTTTTGGTGGGCCAATTGGTACAATTTTGGCTTCTACGTTATAATTAAGTCACTGTTTGAAGTCGTTCAAGAATACTTTTACAGCAGTTTAGGGTTTTGAAAATCAACAACTTTTTCTAGTATGTTGTTTTATTTTTATGCAGTGAGGCATTTTGTTTGATGTTTCCCTTTTAGGTACTGGATGTGCTGTCAAGTGGTCTGCAGAAGATACTCTTGCAGTGAAAACACACTTTTCTGCATTTTTGCATAAACCAAAAGGGCCTTATCCTAGTATGTATCTCACTCCTGTCATTGAACCAAATAAAATTATAGATATTAAAAATTATAAATAGTTTCAATGAGTTTTCAGGACGATCTGTTCTTAGGAATCATTATAGCTTGTAATTTATGAGGTAAAGAAAAGTTTACCTGGGCGGTTTAGTTATTCTTAAAAAAAATTGAGGTATACATCTCTCCATTACGGTGTCAATTGGTTGAATTTTAAGTGGCTATTTCTTTCCTTTAAGGCAAGGCAGAGATTCTGAAATTTCTCGGCATGAAATCCATAAAGAGTATTGAACACTTAACCCGAGAAGAACAGTACAAAAAGATACGAGCGAAAGTGATCAACGAAAGAAAGACGGTGCACATCAACATAAATAAAAATCTTAAGGTACTGTTACCAAAGGAACAGCAGGTTAACATAGCTGATAAAGTTGAAGGATGATGGAACACTTGTCTTTAAAGTACCCAGTCTTTCAAGTTTGTGACAGTTGATCTGTGATATTCTTAGCGTTCTTGCCAGTGAACTCTTGTTGGCTCTTGCTATTGATCGCTGAGTGACGTGTGTGCATGAGACACAGAAAGTTTGCATCAGAGCCGTTGTTTGCTGATGCGGCTCTCATGTATGAATAGTCAAGGGGAGGCTGTTCTTGGGGTGTGTCGGTTTGAGCTGAGCTCGGTAAGGTTCGGTTGGCAAAACGTTCGGTTCGGTTTTTTATTTTGCACCGACCGGACTAAGGTCAAAAGGTGCATAATGTTTTTAACTTGTCTCTGCCAGGGTGTGTGTTACGAATGACATAAGTTCCAATTGGCGGATTCAATCAAAGCTGGTATATGGCTTCTATACAATATGTTCTAGAGCTGAGTCCACGGTCACACTGATACTTTAAAATTTAATAATTTTACTTACATCTTATTAAAAAAAAGCGTGACACTGGAAACGTTGGCCGGAGTATCTGTTTTCCAACGGGCACATTTCCAGTATATATATTATATATTAACGCCCATGCGGGTCCATAAGTTTATGCCTGGCACATATATCGTCGCTACGCAAATGCGTAGGCAGCAGCATGTCATTTTATGGCAGTGTAACCCCTTTTTGGCAACCTGCCAACGACCACATAATTCCTTCATCACTTTTTAAATGCCTGTCTTTGAGTAAGGTATTGAATCTAAAAAACAACCAAACCGAACTGAAATTTTGGAATTCGGTTTTTGTTCTCACCCAACAGAGAAAATTTGCTCGGATTTCGCTCAAACCGGCACACCCCTACTCTTCTCATATATGAATTTTGAGCATATTATCGACTGTGATAGCGTACTTTAACGTTTCATTTATTTGTGAACCCCTAATGCCAGACTTAAGTAGACCATGCTCGAGAAAAGAAAGTAGGGAGACCTCATGTATATTCTCTAGACAAAAACATTTCTTGGCATACTCAACGGTTTGCTTGTGAACGAGTGTGACATTGTTCCTTCCTAATGTAAAGCCCCATAAGTAATTATGAAAACTGTAAAATAAAAGATAATATGTAAGTTCTCCTGATGTACCATAAATGAGTATGGCATATCTCAGTCACATCAACAGTGTATAGATTTCATAGTATTCATGCATTTCTGTTTAATCTGTGTTTACTTTTGTGTGTTATTTCAGTAAGGGGCTATCCATATATTACCTACGTGAAGAGAGGGGGTCTAGCCCTGTGCGCACGCTAATGTTGATCTCCATATTGACGTCACATTTTCAGCCCTCAGCCAATATGGCTGAAGGCTATTGTTATTTGTCTGTCCGTCCACTTTTTTGTCGGACGATATCTCGAAAACTCTTCATCAGATCTTCACCAAACCCCACAGGAAGAAAGTATATAGGGTCTATATGTGCAACGAGTGGTTCGATTTGTCACGTGACCGTTGCACTTTAAACTTTTTCTTATCCGGGCGATATCTCAAAAAGGTAACCCGCCCACAGTGATGTAACTGCTATTGGCTGAGGGCTCTGCATCTGAGATGCCTATGTTTTTACGTACGGGGGTAGGGGTGTCAAAAGTTGGCAAATATAAGAGGCCTTCCATTTAGTACGTACGCAAAAATTTACCCGTTTTTATCCCCCTTCCCTCCACGCATCAATTGTGACGTCATTTTGAAGTTTAATATAAGCGTACGCACACTATAAGACTTCCTCCCCCCTCTTTGCTTACTAAATGGATTTCTCCTGAATAGAGCTCTTCCAAACATTTTAATTGTTAAAGAGTGTGAGGTGAACGAGGGATTGTGCTTGTCTCACTACCTGACACCAGATGCTTTTTACATTATTTTGACCTGCTGTCTGGTGACTGAGTAAGCATCCCAAAACATTCTGTTGACACAGCCAGGTCATGAGAATTGCTTTATTAGCCCTCTGCCACGTAGTACGGGGCAAGTTACTACAGCTGTATTGGATTTGGGTTCGTCCGTCTGTCAACATTTGGAATGAGGAGTCGTTTCTGCTACTAATCACGAGAAATACAAGGGGATTCCATTCCAGCTTTGCATAAGGATAGAACATATGTTGTGGTTGTGCACCTGGGTATCTTGAATGCGTTTTTGGGAATGCGTCAAAAAATCACACTTTTTGCATAATAAGTGTATTACAATCTTAGGATTGGACTCCCGCGGGAGACTCACAGGCATGCATAAGGAGTTTTTGTCCATCAACAGTACCTTCGACGGCTTTTGTTACGAGATACCGGAAGAGCTGGGAAAACATAGCTCCGACTTTTCATTTATATAGCCAAAATTAGGGTCGAAACTTAGCCATTTTATTTGAAAGTAATGCATGCATACAAACTTGACTTATTAACTATGTCACACTGTGTTTATGCTATAAAACGTGCGAAGAGCGAGAGGATTTGCAGAGTTCGTGTGCTTTTGTTGTTTTTAATATTTCTTGCTTATGTGCCTGTATTAGGGTTAGGGTTAAAGGTAAATAACAACCAATGTGTCATTGCTTCATTGTTGAAAACTATCTGTGTGAAACACAAATAAAAACAGTACATCATATTTCACTTCTTGTGTAACTAGAGTCGCGTTTCGCTAGCGAAATGTTAAACACTTGACAAAAAGATTGTGGCAAGAAATATTGAACAAACCAACAAACAAGCTGTATCAAACAAAACCTTTAGTCGGACAAAAAAACCCGCCACTTAAGAGTGTGCGAGATGAAATGGTTTATCATAGAGCCAGTATAGGACATACATATATCACCCACAAATATCTGTTAAGAGGCGAGCCGGCACCCGATTGTGTCGGCTGACAGGAACCTTACACCGTTAAAAATATCTTAATAGACTGTACCCGCTCACGTCATTTCAGAGCTGACTCCTTGAGGCAGCTCTTTGATGAAGTAGAACCTAGCAAATTTATACAATTTTTAAAAGAAATCAACCTGTATCAGTATTTCTAGTCGTTGTTTACTTTATGAATTTAGAATATACATGGTTTTAGCTTACTTTGATTTTAGCTTGTAGCATTGTCTTCTAGTCACTTATTACTGACATGTTCTGACACAATGTAACCCGCTAAGGTCGGTCGTGTCGTTAAACAAATCATTTAACTAACTAACTCACTGTGATCCATTTACTCTTTTGAAATACTGCCCGGACAAAAACAATATACAAGGTGCAACTTTTGGAGCGACGGTCCTTGCACATCTACACTATATATACTTTCTTCCTGTAAGTATGGTTAAGATCCGATGAATAGTTGAGATAACCCCCGGACAAGAAAAGTTTAAAGTGCGACTTGCGGACAGATGAATGAACGTGGGACAAATTGAATCCTCCGTTGCAAATTGAATCCTCCGTTGCACTATATATACTCCTTCCTGCAAGGTTTTGTGAAGCTCCGACAAATAGTTTGAGATATCGACCGGACAAAAAAGTTTACGGACAGACAGACAGATGGACAGACGGACGGACAGACCGAGAGCAATGCTCAGCCAACATTGGCTGAAAGCTAACAATGGTAGTGGCTTGATCAGTTCGACATCAGGGGGTAGCACCCAGCCCATTTCAATAAATATATGGCGTCTGGCATCCAGTCAACAATTTTACTTCACTGTATTATCACTGTTACTTAATACCAGACACACACTGATGTCATTGTATGATGTCACTGAGCCAAATTGTCATAATGTACCATTGGGTAGAGAAACACAAGGTCCCAGCACTGATAACTCCTGATGGTCGAACAATACACGCTCGTCATTGCATCCCGTTCTCATGACATGTCTTCGGCACCCTTATGTTGCGATGAAGTAACTTGACGTTGTTCTTTGTCAGGCATTGCCGCCGTCTCTGGGCCGGGCCGTTTTACCTCGAAATTAGACCTACAAAATGGAAATAAACAGCCTGCAACCCCAGGAAGGTAGAAGGCCTTCCAGAGGCTGCAGTGAGTAAAGGCAAGGTCACACACAGCAGCTGTTTAACGCCATCCAACTTGTACTCGTCTCTGCCTTACTCGAAACTCTACTACAAAGCTGCTTCAAGCAAGAACAACTGGTTCACACCGAGACCTTCGTCCGATGACTTCCAACTCTCGGTGCCTCTAAGGATTTTGATTGATTGATTGATTGATTTGTTTAACGACACCGGCAACCCGTTAGGGTCATATTGTGTCTTTTCTGTTATTATAGGAAGACACAGTTGAAACTAAAATCAATTAAAATAGACGTTTGTTGTGGTGGAGGATGCGTCCGCTTCGTGGAAATGCAGAAAAGTGCCCGTTGGTGCAGTCGTTTCCTTTCAGGTGTTAAGAAGTGGTGAATAGTCGAGTGAACTCATTGGGAAACTGTTGACGTGTCGCATTGGGTATACTGAGTGACAGGCCCGTGCCGATCGGTTTAGAATTTGGAGGGATCGTAGTGTAGTGAACACGTTGGTACTAGTTTCAAGTTCGTTTGAAGTCCTTTCGATAGATTTTGTGCCATTTGAAAATTTACTTATATATCAAGTATATCGGGTATCTTCGGAAGTCGGCGACGAAATTTTAAGCTTCACAGAGCGTTGCGTAAAGCGAGTCAAGATTGTGCATATGGCAATGTTTTTGTGTTTGGAACTTTTCATTTTGTCGGTTTTTCAGACGAGGGAAATTTTTGTGCTATCTTTCACAAACTTTTCATGTAGTTTTCAAGTATTTAAAAATTCTGCAGATTAGAACCGATAGTGCAACTTTGTAAAGGACTTCGTGATCGTTTTGAAAACATCACTTTTTGCTCGCTACGTTACTTGCAAGGTATGTTTTCGGGCAGCTATTTTTTCATTGGTTCATGCATTAGGCGGGAAGCTCTTTGATTGGCTGCATTTTTAATTAGCGGCGGCTGTTCTGCCAGCAACTATATAAGGAACGTGCTGCTGGGCGACCTGCGGGCGATTTTACGAGGGCATAGAGGCCACACGTTAGATGTGATACCTAATGGTGCACGGGGTGTTGTGCTTGTGGTGCTGGTGCAGGGAGAGTTGTTGTTACGGATAAAATGTAAATAAGGAAAATAGAAACGGATATTCAAGGGAGAGATTAGTTTACTGGGATATAAAGGAAAGAAACGGAATTTCAGAAAGTGTAAGATATTGTAATCAGTCTTTTGTCCGTTCATCGTGATACACCTTCGTGAAAGTCAATGACACACAACGCTTGGGCCCGAAGATACACGCGGCTAACAGTAAAATTCTTTTAAACAGATTTATATGTAAAACTATACGTATTATGTGACTGTGATATTAATTTGTTTATATGTCCAATTAATCGACAAATGGAATGAGCGATTATTTATCTGATTGACTGGTTCGTTGATTAATCTATTGACTGCAGATGGATGACTACTGCGAGGTGCTGCTTTATTATGGACAGAAAGTTGGCCGTTGCCTCAATGAGGTGCTGATTGAAAAGGGAATCTTATTGAGCGTGGAAGCCCAAGGAAGAGCAAACTACTTGACTCCAGGATGCCCACACAGATGGACCTAAGCAATGATGGGTCGCCGATTCGTTGACGCGATCAAGAGGAATCTTGACCCCGAAGCCTTATCTGTCATTTACAGAAAGTGGAAAGAAACGGGATTTGGTCGATTCGGCCCAAAACCAATTTGGCCCAAATTGAAAAATGAATGCTTCAACGCCAGAGTAAGTTATTTATTGTTATTTACAGAAAGTGGAAAGTTGCAAGCGCACGGACGTCGCCTTCTTGCCCAGGTAGAACTGAACAACGACAGGTCACAAATTCATTGATGCCATCAAGAGGAATCTCAATTTCAAATACAAACAAACTTATCAAATTTAATATATAGATATTCATATAGATATAACGTGTAGGGTATATAGAAGACATGATGTAGTTACATTTTAGTTACATTTTAGGACAAGGAGTTGGTGTGATTGACTCGTCTGGTGGAAACGTCAAAGGAAGCGGAAAGCCAGTTCATACACGAAGTACTTCTCCGTGATAAGCTTGCTAAGAAATCAGAGCCTTTTGAAGCGGGTTCCTAGCAACTTGGACAAATAAACGACCTAAACGACACCACGCCCATGTTACATTCAGAATGTTCGAGCGCGACCAGAGAGAAACTGAAAGAAACAAAAGGCAAAGCCGAAAAGAAACCGGTACAGCAAACGTTAGAAAACATGCTACAAAGCAAGCTTCCGCCACTCAAATTACAGAGAAAAGTGCAACATTCATGTGTCGTATTCGGCGTATTGTTTCATTTTTCCATCGTAGTGCCATTGCCTCCCAGTGTTTAGAAGAAAAAGCTGTCACGACTATCCGCAGATAACGTCGACATGCTCATTTTCCTTAACAAGAACATAGTTTAGCAAACTGACTAACATGAACTTCTGGACAGATTAATTTTATTCAAGTTCTGTTTTTTTCTAGAAATGTGATTATAGTGAAACAAGTTCCTTTGTAATTTTCATCGTGGTTTTGTTTGACCTAATTCAACTGATTTATGATTTAAATTTACTTTGATCTCTTTTTGTTATTAAACAATAAAAATAAATTCCATATGGTTAATTAAGAATAGTCAACTTAAACAGGTCAACTTAAGAGTTATTATTAATTGGCATTAATTAAACAGTCAACTTAGAGTTATTATTAATTGGCAAAAAACCGCGGTTCAAAACCGCGGTTTTTAACAAAAACCGCGGTTTTTAACAAAAACCGCGGTTCGAACCGGTTCAGAAATGCTCGCGGTTCCCATCCCTAGTAATAAATTCAAATATATAGGATCCATCGTTTCCGTCCATTGTGTGTTGGCGTTTTCTGTCGCGATATTGGCGACTATTGAGGTATTCGCCACGGTATTGCAAAGGAAAATCCCTATTAAGGAATTTCTTCGTTGCAAAAACACCTTTTTCTGACATAAATACATCGCAATTTAGAATGTCTTACATTTTGTTAATAATGTAAGACTACTAATGGACAAATCAATGGCTGTATTTATAATGTGTTTATAGGTTATCTGTCTGTCATACACTGTAAATGTACCAACAGTGCAATGACCACGCAGGGTTAATTTATGTATATTCTATAATATGTTGTGTAGTGTTAAAATGCCCAGTAGCAATTACATGTATGGTTTGTCTAATAATAATGATTGGCTTAATACGTAGTATATTTGGACATTGTAAACTCTAGGCTAATGCATTATGTGAAGCGCTTTGGAATAAAGCGCTATATAAAAAACCAGCTATTATTATTATTATTATTATTATTATTATTATTATTATTATTATTATTATTATTATTATTATTATTATTATTATTATTATTATTATTATTATTATTATTATTATGTTATCGTACAAAGCAACACGTTTCTCAATTTACTCTCATTGACAATTCCCATGCCCTTTAAAAAAGTTTATTTTACTTCACAAAATCCAACTTTTCTTTCTATTTTCGGGAATCTGGAAGTGTATTTCTTAGTATTTGATAGATTAACTCTGACGTGTGACGTTCGTGGTCCGTGTAACTTTGTTCGTTCTTGACCCCGAAGCCTTATCTGTTATTTACAGAAAGTGGAAAGAGACATGTGTGCGACGACGCCAGTGCAAGTTGCAAGGACATGGACGTTGACCTACTCTACAGATGGAACTGAAAAACAACTGAGACATACCGACGCCATCACAAAGCCGCCCTTAAAGCTCAGCGGCTACGCCCAACCCTGCAGCGGTATTAAAAACTGTACTCACCTTAAGGAGCTGTGTGTTGCCGCGCTGCTACGGCTGTCACTGCCTACTTCAGGGAAACGCTGTACCAGCCAGCACACCCACTCACATCTCTATCTGAAATGTGACGTGAAACGTATGATATATAATATCCTAAAAACATTTATTCAACACTATCTTGAATCTTCATTAGCTCTGTCTTTTTATCCTTATTCCGTAAAATATATATACCACTCTTGCTTGTGTAACTACTGACATAAATGATAAATACGACTGTGCCGTCTTCGACATTGCGACCGATACCAACGTCTGTGTCGGCAACCTCTCTATAATCAGTAACATAAGGATGGTGGTATATTTAGGTGGTAGAAATATGGTATATATAAGGTGGAAAAGCCAATTTGGACTTCAGGGTTCGAAATTAACGGTGGCGAGGTGGCGATTTTCCACCCAGTTTTGACATTTTGCAACCAGAAAAAAATCATGGTGGTGAAATTTTGCCGCCAGAAAACCTGAGGAAAACATAGTTCACAAATTTAAACAATTTTCTTTTCATAAATAACATTATTAACTGGTAAACAGGCGATCCTCAAGTTGTTAGATTAACACTGTACCAGTTTATTGATAATAAACAATGGAGCGCTTATTTGACTTGTTGTTTTCATGTTGTTGCCAGTTGGCCACTTTCTCCATGAGTCACCTCAATTTCGCCCCCAGAACAAAACGTTGGCGGCGACTATCGCCACCATGTCAGAAGACCGAAGTTCGAACCCTGGACTTCTGATCCAAATAACCAGCTACACGCGGAAGATTTTCAATGGCTTGTGCAGGGTAAAAACAAAGATTTTTGGTAACAGTGATAGTGACGTGTGGGTAAAAACAAACATTCGAAAAAAAACAAAGTGCAATTTAGCTCATTGGTGTTTCCAGCTTTACCCGATTGCCAAAAAGCGGCGAAATAATGGGTGTGTCAAAATCCTGCATTTTCATCGACAAACTTCGAGAAAATATACAAAAATCCCCAAATTTAAGGAGACCGCCGCCTTGAGTCGCACGAATTGCTGGAACAAATCGGGACCTCCGATTTGGTTATATTTTATACGTTATTTTTGAGTATTATACGCAAAATCAATTGAAATATCTTTTCCTTAAATATAAATTTACGATTGTACCATAAATTGTGGGAAAATGTTAACGTTGGCAATTGCAGGGTTGAGACTTCGTAAAATTTTAAAGATTTAGTCACCCGGCACAAAAGTTAGTCGCCCGGCGCAATTTTTGCAACATTTGTCTAGCCCGTCTCACATGAAAAAAACAACAACAAACTGAAAATTTATTATCTGAAAATACTCAGAAAAAAAGTTGGTCGCCCGAGCCAAAAGTTGGTCGCCAGGGGCGACCGCGAAATCTCAACCCTGCAATTGGGTGTAGGTGCGGTGTGGTACAAAGTCACAGAGAGACATACGATGTTATAGAAGTCAGAGCTGACTCGGAGCTATCGTGCCGTCACTAATCATAATCCCAAAGCTCATACACAGTCTTAATTCCCTTACCCAAAAGTAATTGACAATTGCGGCTCGAGATAAAACATAAGCACTGATATCGAAACATAAACAAATGAAAAAAGTTATCGAAAAGAGCTAAGCAATTAAACTTATGAAATATTAGACCTTCAAAAAAATCAATGGCAAAATGGTACGGGGGTGGCGGCAAAACAGCTAGTGGCAAATAAGCCATTTCGCACTTTCGGATCTTCCTCACGGATGTGTTGTTTCGACTGCAAGTGGTAAAGTGACCGGTTGCCCTTTGATGCAAGAGAAACTTGATATTTAGGTGAAATCTCTCTATCATTTCTTTCATTTTTACCCGGTTATTTTTAACCGGGTCTTGGTTATATTTAACCGGATCCGCTTGGTCTCCCTAAATGGGTCTTTATAGCATAGTAGAACAAGAATGCTTAAACCAGCTATCTTTTTTGAAGAAAAACATACCTGTTTTCTGTGATTTTTCAATAACATTCATATTGCTGCTAGAACAAAAACCGTAAGGCGCGAATTCTGTGACCTAGATTTTAATGCATGTGACCCAGAATTGAGTGCAGATGCCAATCGAAACAGACAAAAATTTGAACTTCAATTTTTTTCCGCATCATATCTGTTTCGACTGTTTGCGACTTGCACGAGCAGAATAAAGTTTTAATGTATTGCTGCAGGGAACACGACTTTTCCCCCAGTCAATTCCCATAGACAATTCCTCCCTAAACAATTTCCTCGTAGGGCAATTCCCCGAGGCCTACCCCCCCCCCCCAATTTATTTTTCTTATTTTTTCTTTTCTTTGTATTTTTCTCTCTCTCTCTCTCTCTCTCTCTCTTCTTTTTTAAACAAATTATTGCAATTTTATCTTCTTATTGGAGGTCGTGTAATTGTCCTTTCAACATTGTCGCAATTGCAATTAATATGTCTTATCCAGACCAATGAACTTTGAGTTAGCCAAATCAGGGCCAACGGATTGTTGACTTTTTGCGTGGAGTTGCCCACAACATCAGGTTTTAAGTGGCAGAGAAGACTTTAGTTCCAGACAGAAGAATTTTGCATTTTTGATTTTAAGGTATTTTACAAATAAAAAAATGACAGATAACTGGTTGTTTTATTTTTGTTTTGGCATTCAAACTAAAATATAAATCAAAAGACCCATTGCTATTTACATGATTTTAGTCAACATAACTCTTTAGGCTACTTTCATTATCATAGTTTTAATGTCATAATTTTTCATAGGGAGACCATTGTATTTAAAAACCAACATACGGAGACCAATTTGATATAGCTGCACAATATTTTTCTTAAATAAAATGCAATAATATGGTACTGCAGTTTAAAATAAATGTATAAAAAATAAAGAAAAATCTCGGGGATTTTAGGTATGCTTGTATTTCACTCTTTGAATGAACTGCGGCGGCGTCGCAGGTCAACATTCAATATGCAATACACAAGTGTACCTTAAATCCGAGAATTTCATTTTTAGCACTTTGTTATTCCATAATTATATGTCTGTCCCTAAGGGAGACATATATAGCATTTGGTGTGTCCGTCCGTCCGTCTATCCGCAGTGAGTTCTTATGAAATTAATGAGTAGATTTTTCTCAAAACATACATACATACTGCGCTACATGTATAGATGAACATGTACAGATAATGTTATTTTTTTCGTTCCTTCAAAAAATCTATTTTTGGCAAATTTGTTTGTTTGTTTGTTTTTTATTACTATGTTGCATTTAAACACAATTCAATGAATCTGTCAAATTTTGGAGGCCAAAAACCAGTGACTTTATAAAGTTACTGAAAATTCCAGGGACCTTACAAAGTCACTGAGTAAACCATTGACTTTACAAAGTCATTGAAATTTTCAGTGATTTTATAAATTAACTGATTTGACAGATAACATATATAAGTATCAGTGTACTATTTTGTTTGACCAAGCTTCTAGTGTCCAAAGGTAAAACTAGTAAAGGTAAAGCTAGTAACTGCAATATTGTCAAAATTATGTTTATATTTTCAAAGTCGTTACTAGCTAATGTACAAAATAATTTACTATACCCCATTGCAAATAAGCCTTCATATACCGTCGTTTTATAATTATAAAACCTAGTAGCTGCAACTCATTTATAACCTTACCTTATGCAATGATATTTATTTACTCAAAACAGTAAAATGTTGGTTACTAGGTTTTATCTATAGACACCAGGCTTGTATGCATTGTAAAAATGTGTTCGATCGTTCTTTTGCATATCATGGCTTATGCTCCCTATAGCAGCCATCTAAATATTAGCTAAGTTAAATGCTAATTTTTCATACGGAGACCATAGTATTTATATATATATATATGTATATAATGTATAAAATTAAGAAAATTCTCGGGGATTTTAGGTATGCTTGTGTCTTACTCTTTGAATGGCCTGCGACGGCGTCGCAAACAGTCGAAACACATATCTTGCGGAAGAAGCTGCGGAAGTACATATTTCTGGCTGCTTAGAATAAAAAGAGTTCGAGCGTATGAATATGTGTATGATGTTGGATAAATTTGTATATATGGATACTTATTTGCAACCTCTTTTCCATAATTTTTGTGTCTTAGCAGAAATGTGATGGAATATAATTCTCTTCATATTCCACAGATTCTAGTAGTAACGTATTGCTAGAAACATGTTGCACTATTTTATTAATGGATGTGCACTACAACGACCTTGAAGAGTCTGCTTGTATAAGCATGGAGGTACAGAGCTGCTAACATTAATTTCTCATACATATGTATCGAGCAAGTTACGAGATAATTGTATATCTCAGAATATCGTTTTGTAATGTAATGCCCCGCTGTGTCGGGACCAAGACTTTGCTACATACCAGATAAATGCAAAAATGTTTATGATTTCATGTAATACCAGGGTTCGCGTTGTCCACTTTGTCCCTTATTGTTCTTTGTCCTTTTCTTAACGAAATGACTAACTTTTTCGGAACCCACGGAGTTTTTCTGGAACCAACTGAGTCACACTTTCCTTTTTTGACTCATTTTCCTGAGAACCCAGCGCAAACCCTGAATAATCTATGTATCTCCAGAGAAATCTGAAATCCATAAAAAAACTTGTGCTGAAACGGTACAAGGCCCAAACCGTAGAATGGGACGGAGGGTGGAATAAGACATTTGACGCAGATAGGCTGAAACCTGCTTTACTCATTAGGCCACAACCCTTCGGATTGGGGCCTATAGGTTTGGGGTGTCCGTCCGTCTGTCCGTCATCGCTTTATACCCCTATGAATTTGGGGGGCGGTTGGGGCCTGCGTGTGTTTCACAAATACTTGCTTGTTTTACTATTCATTTTCCTTAGATCCATATACTTGGGGAAAGTGTATCTCATAATATTGTAACATAAAATTGAAAGTATCATTTGTTGTTCAAGAGAAAAGTTAATAAAACCAGCCAGATTGATCAGCTGTTTATTTGTTGACGTCGCCATCTTGGTCCTGGGACATCGGTTGTAACGCTGTTTGTGATTGGTTCATGTTCAGGCCAACATTTTATGTCCCAAATTTGTCTGTTGTTTACCTTAGAAACACAATTTATACTTTTGTGTATTTTAATGTCCGTATACTGGGAAGTTACTGTGTTTAATATTAGCAATGTTTGGTTAGACCTCTTCTGTCGATGGTACGTATTTGTTCACGTGTAAGTTGAGGGATATTTCCCTAAAATCATTAAAAACCCATAATTGTGTCCCAATTACTGTCTCGCCCTTGTAGATAAACATTTAAACATCAATATATTTCGTTTTTTTTTTGCCCGAAACGCCTGGAAAAATCCTGTGTTGCTAACCCGAGGTTTGGCATCGACTGAAAGTGTGACAGTTTCTACTCCATATCGTTTTATGCTCTTAGGTACAAAGCCAGATTTGCCGTGATTTAAAAGGGTTGAAGCCATGTGCCAATTGCATGGATCCACATTCGGATGCAGAATGCTCCTTTATCAACTTCAGAAGGTAAAAAGAAATGCATTTCGGCTGTTTTTATTCATGGAAATACTGATCCCCTGGCCCGGTTTAGATGCCGTAGAGGCTGGTGGCTGACTAGTGCTACTACTTGTTCTGAAGTAGTTTTGAATAAACCAATTCGTACTTTCATACTTTCAAGGATGGTCAATTTAAAATCCACGAGGTGGAGTGAATACATGAGAGGAAGAAAAGAAGTAAATTTGATCTAGATAGGCCAAAAGCCAACTTCAGTTGCTGCATGCAAACTTACGTTCACGGTTTACTATCAGCAACTTGTTTTTCATAATTTTCCACTAGCTAGCTAGGTTAAAACTACAGAGCACATGTATTTGCTGTTGTTGATGTTGATTGAGGTCCCTACATGTCACAGATATGACGTTGTTGCCCGCACAAATGAAGGAGCAATAGTACTTGTACTAATTAAAACGTTGTCACTCACTTCATTTTATATGTTAAAAATAATCGAACGTTTATAGGACATATTTTGTGCAGGATAACTTCAGTCGGACCTGGCATATACGTGGCCGGAGGTTTTACCAGAATAAAAAACCAGACTCCGCAGCATGCAGGTTCTGAGAAAGCTTCAGCGGATGTTGTCATGTCCTCAGGAGAAGCTTCAGATGTACTTTCCCATTTGCTTGTGCCAGTATCGAATCTTGTGAACAGGTATGGAATAGTATATCGTTGCCAAGATTAATGTGGCTTGTCCTGTAATATTTTATTTTCGAAGCATATAGAGATGTTTGGTATTGTACTTTCATTTGTTTTAGAATTACTTTAAAAGCGGTATGATAATGAAGTACATGGATTGATATATAAGAGATTTAATATTCAAGGCTTTACGTTAACTTTTTCGGCAACTACCCGATGGGGCAAGTAGATTTTAAATCTACCTGCCCCAACAGTACTCTTACCTGCCCCACCTTTTGTCTCTTCTGTTGGTCACCCTTCTCCCCGCCCCTTCCCCCACTCCCCCATCCGCGACACTCATAAACATTCCACTTATAAAGCATGCATCAATGTATAGACGTTGTGTATCAAATATAGCAGTTCCTGAGTAAATGTCAAAACGCAGATGCCCTAAAAAAGTCTTACATCTTAAGCATGTTCTTCGGCCAGGCGGCAGCTGGTAAAGGTTTTGTTTTTTTTTTCTTGCGCTGGCCTCCCATGAACAGCGCTATAGTGTTGTGTGTGCTTGATAACCTTCAAACGGCGGTCCTTCATTTGATATCAGAAATAAATCCGACAGCAGTTCAGTTTCTAAGCTGGCGCACCAGTCGCTTTTAACAAGTTTCACTGCAGAGAAATCTCGCTCACATATCGCGGTTGATATAGGTTGATACATTCTGAATGTTTTTTTAATGTTCTGCAATTCGTTCGCGTGTTGTTGAAAAGTGGTAGCATGAAAGTCGGCGCATTTAAATTCCGGGACTTACTTAGCCCGACTGCCTAACACTTTGAACGTAGTATACCCATGAAAAAGATCCTCTTTGTCAAACTTTCTAAGCAGTGGTTCAAAATGATTTGTCAAATTGAGAGCAATTCTTAATTTGCTGTGCCGTGTTGGGTCAGGTTTTCTCTATCATCAGGCCACTCAAATGGGTCAAAATACAGCGGGACAACCTGTGTTCGTTTGAGACAAAGTGACTCTTAATATTTGAATGTCTTAAAGATTCAGTTCCAAGAACAAAGCTAGATTTTACTGTGGCTCCAGGTCCATGATTGATACATGTATCACGATAAAGTTTTCCATCTTTCTCAAACAGTCCAGGAAAATCAACTTTCGAACGTGAAAGTGTCGTGACCGCTTGACATCGTGTTTAACGTATTTGCTAGCTTTGGTATCCGATGTTTCTTCTTCAGCACCTTGTTCGGAATATGTTTTCTCCTTTTCAGTCTTTGAAATAACTTTAAATCCTTATTTGTCTAAAGAAATTTTTAAGTTCTTAACTTCGATAATTTTTCATATTATGCTGCAATTATTGTATCACAAGTGACGCGACGCTATATCTGGTGCATGTCTAGGCACAGTCCATCATCAACATAGAAACTGGCAACGTGCGAGTGGCTAGTATGTAGGTCAGGTGCAGCTAGCGGATTCAATTACTACAGTCGCTTTCTTGACAAGTATGTTGTTAAGGTATTATGTCACGCAACGCCCCCTTCCCCCAAACGGATCTATCTGCCAGGTGGAGCAGCTAACCGGGCGAGTCTGCCTGCCCCACCAGGCCTTTCACTTGCCCTGACAAGTGGGGCAGTCGTTAATATAAAGCCCTGATATTAAGGCATCTTTTCCGTTTCTTAACTTCAGGGATCGCTTCTTCCTTAAGCGCATGAAAGCAAATGGTGATGGCGTCATTGCCAGACTGGAAACGCCAGGAAGGACAGATGTGTGCGACAAGTGCGACCTGGGGATCTTCAATGCACACCAACTGTGTACACAATGTGGAAGAAGCCTGTGCATAAGTTGCAGCTTTGAGGACACCTGCAAGTCTGCGACCGGTCATCGTACCGAACATGTCGTTGAACCTGCAGTGGTACACAGCTCACTAAAAGGTAAAGAACGTATGAAAAAAATTTGTGCCAGAATCTTTCAGGGCAGCGCGGTATAACCGGTACATCGGAATATCACACCTTAAAACTTTCAGCATTTTATAATCTGGGAATTTGCTCCCATCAGAAACCAAAAAAACACGGCTAACTCGAAAATACGATTTACTCGATAAAATTGGAAATACCTGGCGATTTCGAGTAAACGGTGTTTCAATGTTTTTAGTAAGCATCCCGTTTTCAGCAAATTATGTATAATGGGATAATGATTTCACAAATGCAATTATTTACAGCTTGTGAAGACTTCATTGACAATGCGATAGATATTGCACAAAAGTGGGGTGTTGTGGAGAAGCAGATAAGTGGCTCGGGCAAGTTAAAGCCAATACTGCTTGAGGGAATGCGTGCTCGGTATCCCGGCTGTGAGATTGGTGTCAGTGGTGAAACACTAGTCACCATCACCAATTCTGCCAACAGCGCCCCGTTGTTTGAATATCTATCTACAGAAGGTGATTACACGAACTTTGCATTGACTGTATATTTTTTTATAAGAGTTTCATCTATGTTACATAAATACAAGTAATGGTGTTATCGTTAAATGTATATATGCATATTGTAAAATTGTAGTCTTTTTATACGACGTTTCCTGTTTGCATTTTTTACATTTGTGTAGTATGCAATGATCTGGTTATTGAAATTAGAAACGAAATTTGTATAATATTTAGCATGGTTTCATTTGTATATGAGTGGTTGATCAGATAATGAAGAAAAACTATTATTAGGCCCCAACCCTTCGGACTGAGTCCTGTAGGTTTGGGGGTGTCCGTCCGTCTGTCCGTCATCGCCTTATACCCCTATGAATTTGGGGGGCGGTTGGGGCCTGCTTGTGTTTCACAAATACTTACTTGTTTATGTTGTTAAAGGGTATCCTTTCATCGTCGAATGCCACAAGGAGGTAAACGATGACTTTTGGCGACCTGAGTCAGTTGCAGAGACATGCGGCGACGTTGAAGCCACTGTCAGAGTTATGGGGAATAAGAAGTCGAAGCGTATGCTGTTATCGGACTTCTTTAGGTAAATATTAGAATTGCGTATAGCAGTTAATAAGTTTTGATATGGCCGTAATACGTATAGTAGCAATAGCAAAGAAATTGTGTCAATTATATCGACACGAAACGCAATAAATTATTTTGTTATACATAAAAGACATGTGTTGTGTTACAGAGGATTAGGTGAAGTTGGAGGCGAAAAGGTCAAGATATGCGACTATCCAGAAACAGACCCATGCCTCCAACTTTCTCTTCCAAGCGTTGTGGAAGAGTTCACAAAAATCCTGCCATTCAAGCGATTCTTGGCTCCAGAAGGCCCAATGAATATGGTACGTACGTAATAAAAGCATTATGAAGGAGAAAAGAGTGAAAGTAAATATTATGTTTTCATGTAGACATGGTTGTAATGTTAACATGGCAGTGTTCAGAAGAAAAAAAAGTTGGGTCCTTATCATTTTGTCACTGACATTAACATATTTCAACGTTCCAGGTATCTGCATGCCACTGGGCCACGTACTATCCGGACGTCGGTCCAAAGTTATTCTGCGGGCATGGATCGCTGACCGAAGAGGACCCCACAAACCTCCACTCAGACCTTGCTGATGCTGCCAACCTTTGTGTCTTTGCACAAGAGTTGCCTCAAAAAGTTGAAAGAGATACCCTTGATGGCAAGAAGAAAAGGGCGGCAGCCAAGTGGCATATCTTTCAAAGGCACGACTACAACCTCGTAGTCAGGTGAGTGGATTCTCAAGTTTTCATTTACCTGGTGACTGGATAGGGAGGGAATTAGTTGCCCCACACAATGAAGCAGGTATATATTTTGAAACTGTCTGCGATGTTTAACTGTTTGTATCTATGTAAGTTTTTGTCTACTACTTTATCACAGCAATAGACCTGAAAAAAGCCAATTGTTTTCTTCAGATAAACAGTATATTCGTTAATTCGAATTCATTTGTATAAATGTGTGCTAAGAACTGTCGGGACGCAGCATGTTCATATTTAATTCATTGAACTGTGATTTATTAAAATCTTTGAGGCAGATATTTGCAAAGGAAGAAGGGCGTCAGCTACGACCCAATCCAACAGCGTGAATGCTACTTGTCTGCAGAAGACATGGCACGCTTAAAGGAAGATTATGGCGTACAGCCCTTGACAATTGTTCAATGTGTTGGGGATTTGGTAGTTATACCAGGAAACCTTCTCCATCAGGTGTGATACGTATAGTAGGCCATTAATTATAGCTAAAAAGGAGTCAATTTTATTGTCAATGGTGTAAAGTTATCATGAATGAAAAAGTTTAATGAAAAAATAAAGTTTTCTAAGAGTAAATCAAAATGAATCAGAAGTTAATTATGTCTTCATTTTCTGTAAAAATGTATTTTTGGCGATTTTTTATTTTTTTTTTTTGGGCTTGCCAATGTTGTACTTTTAAGCAAGGAATTTTTTTCCTCGTGACTGATTGGGGGCGGGAGAGACATATCCGTTTTTGTTTTAACAAAAACACTGGACAGTCTAGTTAATTTAGAAAATAGAGAAAATTTGTGTACACTATTGTAGACAGTACAAGCAAGAAATTCATGCATTGATACTTATGGTACACACAGCGGCCACGAGTTACAAGTGGATGTTGCGAAAGGAAATATAGTATCCTATCTTCTGTTACAGGTGAACAACTTAAGTGCTACAATTAAGTTGGCCATTGATTATGTGAGCCCATTCAATGCCAATGAGTATCTGAGGAATTTGAGACGAATCAAGAAAGAAACTCACAGAGAAGATTATATTGGCATTGAGCGCGTTCTATATTACGGCCTGTTGAGAGCACTTAAGACTTTGCAAAGCGCTGATGAGGTCCGCAAACAAGTTGCCGAAAACAAGACAGAGGTTTGTACATAAAATAATACTATTATTACATATGGAGATAACATACACAGTTCAAATGTCCATGAAATGAAATTGGTTGGATAGTGACAATAGTTTTGCTATAATTAACTTTCAAAATGATACCGGGAGTCTCCAAAAAGAAGCCCAGGGCCAGAGGTTCTCATATTGAAACCAAATAGATGCACCTATGCCGTGAATACTAGTCTGGAAGTGCAGGCGTTAGTAGGGGTTGCTTAGTGTGTACTAGGCTTGATAAGGGAACTGCCTTGTGCCTCGTGGGATTAAGCGTAATAGTGTCGCCGGTAAATATTCGAACGTATTTTAGACTGTGAGGGAGAGGGGTTTTCATTTGGAATGAAAGGAAAGTGTTTATAAATGTATTTGCATATTTATAGATTGGCGAACTCAAAAAGGAAAAGGAGGAAATGACTCAGGAACTTTTGTCTCTCCGAGCTGCGAATGAAAACCTTAAACGAGAGCTCTCTCTTCAAGCATGTAGACTTGAGAAGATGGAGAATGAGAGAGAGCAATTTCAACGTGAAATGAGGGAAATGACAGGGCAAGTTGCCTCCCTAAGGTAACATTGAAAATATATATATATATATATATAGCGTAATGCTTAAGGAGACCTCACGTATTGATTTGTAAGGTTTAGAGAGACCGAAAAATTATATATACAGACGAAACCGGTCTATCGCATAGCCAATTTGCCAAGCCCTGTTATGCGTTTATCCGATATATGCGTTTATTCGGAGTACTCTTGTCTATATTTTCAGCGGTTGTTATTAGACGTGCACCCCCACCCCTCCTCCCCGCATTTCATTTTTTCTTCTTGGCCGCGTATTTAAATGATGACTTTGCACTCAGGGTTATGTGAGGCAACGTGGGGATTAAGGGTTTCAGGCCATTATTTAGTGAGAGCTCAGGCAGCGCGGGGATTAGAGTTGCAGGCCATTATCTAGCGTCAGCTAAGGCAGTGCAGATATTAACGGTCATTATCTAGTGAGAACTGAGAGAGTGTGGTGATTAAGAGTTAGAGATTCACTGTTAACAACCGCAAGTGGGTTGGTACATGTACACAATGGGTCAAGCAAACAGAAGACAATGGATTAGATAAATAAACGAGGAGCAGCTCACTGCCTTAGTTTGCTTTAAGTGTGGTATGCTTGGAGAGTCACCCAGAATTATGCAATTAACCGGTGTGCTTCCCATTTTATCCAGTTTATGCGATTAAGCGTTATTCAATTATCCGGTTAAATTTCCAACAGAGAGCATTGGAAATGGTTTGGGATTTGCGAATAATATACAGTTAACCAATTTATGCGTTTAACCGGTATGCGATTAAGTGATTTCATCTGTATACATATATATACTTAGTAAAGTGGCAGAAAGTGCAACCGTTTTTGTGTTAAGTTCTTAAAGTGCGATTTAAGATTCGCGGTAGTACAATGATTATTAGACTGTTGAGAGAAATATTTACATGTAACATAAAATTGCAGGTTAATGCAGGAGAGACAAACAACGGAGCCTTTGAAAGCCAGGGTGACGATTTGTTCAACTGGTGCAACTGCAGACATTTCATCCACGTGCAGTGTTGCTAGAGGAAGTGCAAGCGCAACCTCGACTGTAACAGTGAAATCTGGTGATGTACAAGTACATGAGCCGTTGCACATCGAACAAAATCTAAACCTTGACAATGTCCCCCAAGAACAGGAAATTAAAAAACCCGAAGAGAACCTTGCTTATAAATGCACCAGATGCAGGACACGGGCATTTATGACCAGCGAAGAGTTGCAAGAGCATATGCAAGTGCATACTGTTGTCTGTGACATGTGTGGAAAATCTTATTCTAGGGCTTTTGACCTAAAAAGACACCTGCGAGACGTCCACCAAGCGTGAACGTATAATGTGGCACTGCAGTCTCTGGCACACATGGTCTCAAACCACAAACTGTTATACGTATCACTTTGCAACTCTTCAAATGTAGATCATCATCGTCTGGTCTGTATTTTTGACTCACGAATACGGTTTGTTAGTCCCAAACCGGGGGCTTTAAACCCGGGAGGGGAGGAGCCATTAAGAGCCAGGGTTACGATTTGTTCCACTGGTACATCTGCAGACATTTCATCCACGTGCAGTGTTGCTAGAGGAAGTGCAAGCACAACCTCGGCTGTCACAGCGATATCTGGTGATGTACACGCAGCCGAGCAGTTGCACATCGAACAAGAGCTAAACCTTGACGACGTCCTCCAAGAACAGACAATTAAAAAAACCAAACAGGACTTGCTTATAAATGCTCCAGATGCAGGACACGGGAATCTATGACCAGCGCAGAGTTGCAAGAGCATATGCAAGTGCATGCTGTTATCTGTGACATGTGTGGAAAAACTTATTCTAGGGCTTTTGACCTAAAAAGACACCTGCGAGACGTCCACAATGCGTGAACGTATGTGACACTGCAGTCTCTTGCACACTTGGTCTCAAACCACAAACTGTTATACGTATCACTTTGCAACTCTTCAGATGTAGATCATCATCGTCTGGTCTGTATTTTTGACTCACGAATACAGTTTGTTAACCCCCAGCCAGGGGCTTTAGACCCGGGAAGGGAGGTATTAGATTGGGTGTTCTCCGTCTTGTCTGTCCGTCTATCTGTCACTTTTTTATGCCCTGTTTTGTCGACAGCTTATCTCTCCAACTATGATGCGATTGCTTTGAGGTCATTATGTCTCCCCGACCAAGGGGAGACATATAGTGTTTCTACGTTCTGTGTGTGTGTGTGAGAGAGGTCGTGTACCCCGCGAACTCGGCAGTGTGTTAGTTTTTTTCGTCAATTTAAGACCTTCGAAGTGGGCCTTTTTTTGCAAAGTGGGCTTCTCGAGCCGGAAGCCAACTAGGTTTACAATTTTATTTTGGCTCGAATGTGCAAAGCAGACATTAATTCCATATCCGCCTTGGGCCCACTTTGCATAAAATCTGGTTTTCACTGAAAATTTCAGTGTGTTTGGTGTGTTTCACTGAAACTGTAGGGGGTACTGCAATAGAAAAGTGTGTGAACGGTTTGTACATATTAATTATGTTTTCTGACAATTTCTGGTCAATCAGGTGGCCTCAGCGTGGTTTTCACATGTTTGCTGGATCAATCAGATGGCGGCAAATTAAAAGCACGTGTAGGGTATACCTCAAGATGGTGGGGATGTGAACTTGGTATGGCGGGAAGCTGATATTTTCAGACCTCTAAAAATCGCTGCACAGTTTTCGTAATAACGGAAAGCTACATAAACTATCATTGTTTCTTCTTAAAAGTCACTTTACTATAGGAAAAAGTTTATAAACTATGTCAGGGAGAAGAAATACAGTGCAGTTTTGAAGGCTGACACCCCGCTATCATCGGAAGAAACCATGGCACTCTGCTCCCGTATTATCACATTTTTAAGTTCAATAGCAAAGCTATTATGAACAATTCTTGTGTGATTAATTTTATATACTGTTATGAAAAGTTTTGTTTTCCTTTTGGTTGGGTTGTTCATTTTATTGAAAAATTGCGGCCTGTTTTTAAGTGCGTAATCTTCTGACGTACGTTGTCATTGTGTACTTGCTGAAATGGGCCTATTGGTGTGCATGGTTGGCGGTTTCTTCATAATTTTACACGCACCGACCTGTCATACTCTTCAACAGCTGTCCCCCTCTCTCCACACTCACAGTTATTCATTTTTCCCCACAGAGTGAATATATGCGATCGACCACGTGTCGGTCGGTCTGTCGGTCTGTCAGCAAGAGCTTATTAACACGCTAACTTAAAAACTGCTGCAAGGATTTTCATGAAACTGGGCCTATAGCTTCTATGGCAACAAACACAGATCGGCATTGCAAATGGGCCAAAAAGGAGCAGCTGGAAAATTTCAGCTATCAGTTGACTTGTTAACACGATATTTCAAGAACAACTGCAATGATTTTAATGAAACTTGGTGTGTATATTCTGTGCGCACTACCAAGGATCAGTATTGTCAATGGGTTAGGCTGGCCCAAGGAAAATGAGCCGAATGCACTTCGAAATTTATGAAATTCTGGAAATCATTCAGCATTGGAATGAGTTTGTTAACGCGATATCTCAAGAACAACTGCAAGGATTTTAATGAAACTTGGTGTGTATTTTCTGTGGGCACTAACAAGGATCGGTATTGTCAATGAGTTAGTGTCGAGTTTCCGTTTATAAGCCCTGGGCTTCTTTTTGCAGACTCCCGGTATCATTTTGAAAGTTAATTACAGCAAAACTATTGTCACTATCCAATCAATTTCATTTCATGGACATTTGAACTGTGTAGGTTATCTACATATGTAATAATAGTATTATTTTATGTACAAACCTCTGTCTTGTTTTCGGCAACTTGTTTGCGGACCTCATCAGCGCTTTGCAAAGTCTTAAGTGCTCTCAACAGGCCGTAATATAGAACGCGCTCAATGCCAATATAATCTTCTCTGTGAGTTTCTTCTCTTCCTTGATTCGTCTCAAATTCCTCAGATACTCATTGGTATTGAATGGGCTCACATTATCAATGGCTAACTTAATTGTAGCACTTAAGTTGTTCACCTGTAACAGACTATAGCTTACAGGTTTGTTTCTTGTTTCCTGCATTTCATCTCTCTTTGTCATCAGTGATGCACCGCCTTTTGTTGGTTGTTGGTTTCGCCCGTTTCATCATCAGACCATTTAGGCGGCCGGGCCACGGTAGTTGATCAATCCACCGTCTTAGAGAGATGAGGCACAATCATGATGGTAACCATTGCTTGTCGTGTCGTTTCAGCTAGATCCAATTTGACGTCTTTTCTGCTGTGTTTTGACATTCTTTACTTATACGTTTCCTGATGTTGCCACCTATACCGAGTAATTTACACGTCGCCCATACTGATTTTCCCATGAATCCGCTACACCCTACTTCGATAGGCATACACCACACTTTCCAGCGGGCTTCTTCACACGCGGCTTTCAATTCATCGTACTTTGTTCTTTTCCTCTCGTTCGCAATTTCTATGTTTTCCTCCCATGGCACTGTCAATTCTATCATAATCACTTGGCGTGTTTTTGTTGACCACAGCACTATATCTGGTCTCAATGTTGTAGATGTGATCTCTCCAGGGAACTGCAGTTTTCAGGAAACTGCAGTTTTCAGGGAACTGCAGTTTTCTACGCAAATCTACGCGTATTTCCCAGTCTGTTGCTGTTGCTAAGACACCAACTGTGCTACTACGTTGCTTCTGTTCTTCTCCTGCTTTGACAAATTTGATTAATGTAAGTGTTCTTTGTGGTTTTGTGTTGTTTTCTTTGTTAACGACTGGCACTAATATTGACGAGATAGCTTCTAATACTTTGTCATGTCTCCATCGGTACCTTCCTTGAGTAAGAGCTGTTCTGCACGATGACAGTACATGCTCCAATGTCCCTCTCTTTCCACACAGTTTGCAACCGTCGTCTTCTGTCTTGTACCATAGTTTAAGGTTTGCGGATGTTGGTAGTAGGTCGTGTACACTACGTAGCAGGAATCCAAGCTGCATAGGTTGTTTTTGCAGTATTTCGTGCCATGTCACTTTTCTTGGTGTTGCACTTTCCCATCTCGTCCAGGCTCCCTGGGCGCCCATACCCACTGCCTTTACTCTTCGTTGATCTTCTTCACTCTCTCGTATCTCACGTTGTATTATGGACCTTCTCTCCTTGGTGTTTGCCTCGGTCCATTTCACTCGTGGTGTTACATCTAGGCCTCTTCTCCCTTGTCTCACAGTTCCGACTAATTCTTTGTTTTGGACTCTGCTCTTCGCATCTTCAATGCTCTTCTGCACTGACCAGCGCCCACGTTGACTCAGTTGAACTTTTGCTCCTCGTATTGTATTGTCTTTTGATTCGTCGAGCATCACTTGTCCTCTTACGCGGCTAACTTTGTATTCTTCTTTCACTGATGACAGCGGCAGCTGAAGCTTGTTGGTTTTCCCATAGAGTCCCACCGCAGAAAAACTCTGGGGGACGACGAGCCACTTGCGCTATTGCTTGCTTGCCATCCTTTCCATTTCTTCCACACTGCTCATCGGGATATCGTACATGAGCATTGGCCATGATAGTCGTGGCATCACACCGTGCTGGAAACACCATGCCTTGTATCTTCCAGGTAGCGGGGCCTTTTCTATTTTGCACAGATGTTCTTGTAGCTGCTGGATAGTTTTCCTGGAATTTTCCGTGTCGCGTAAGCTTCCATCGTACCATTTTCCAAGGCACTTCACCGGTTCTTCACTCACTGTCGGGATGGTAACGTCTCCTATCTTAAGTTTCACGTTCTTTCCCTTTGATGATGACTAAACTCCTACATTGATGATGACTAAACTCCTACATTTTCGTGCCTTGAATGCCATTCTTGCCCATACTGTTAGCTCATAAAGTTTGTTTAAAATCCACCTCGCGCCTTGTGGTTGTGCTGTATTTATAGTTAGATCGTCCATAAATGCTTTGATCGGTTTTTGTTGAATTTCATTCACCTTTGGTCCCTTGCATTCTTTTTCTGCGGTCTTTATCATGATGTTCATAGCAGCCAGGAATACTATAACCGATACCGTGCAGCCCGTGATTATACCCTTCTGTAGTCGCTGCCACTTTGTTGTAAAGTCGGTTGTGGTGAATCTGAATTTGAGCTTTTGGAAGTAGTTCTTGATAATGTTGATTAGTTTCTCTGGTACGTGGTACTTCTCTAGTGCCAACATAACAAGCTCGTGTGGTACTGAGCCGTACGCGTTTGCTAGGTCCAACCATATTAACGTGATGTTTCCTCGTCTCGTTTTGGCATCTTGTATAAGTTTTGTTATCATACTGTTATGCTCCGAACATCCGGAGAAACCTGCGACGCCTCCATTCTGAGTTGATGTATCAATGTACCCGTTCTTGACCGTGTAGTTTGTTAGTCGTCGTGCTATTATTGAGAAGAAGATTTTCCCTTCAACATCAAGCAAAGATATCGTGCGGAACTGGTCTATGCTGGAAGAGTTTACTTCTTTTGGAACAAAGCAGCCTTCCGCTCTCGTCCATTCCTCTGGTATGTTTCTTTTCCTCCAAACTACCACGAGCTGGTGCCACAGCATGTGTAATAAACGCGGGCATTTCTTGTACACTAAGTATGGTATTCCGCTGGGGCCAGGTGCTGACTTTGATCTTGCTTTTTTGACGATTTCTTTCACCTCCTTCCATGTGATATCTCCACTCTGAAACTCTGTCGTTGGTCTTTCTGGTGTTTCTAAGTAGTCAAAAACTGGGAGTGGATCTTCTCTGTTCTTATCATTATGGACCGTTGCTAGATGTTCTTCAACTTTCCTTTGACTACATGTGAGTTTCCCGCTTTTTTCCTTCCCAAGTAAATCTGATGTATACTTAAATGGATGTGAGATGAATTGTTCTTTTTCTTTACGGCGCCTTTTACATTTCCTACGTTGTTGTTCCGCTTGTCTCAGCTTTTTTAGTTTCTTTCTCAATTGTTGGCGTAGGTCATCCAATGCTCCTTTTTCCTCCGCTTTTGCTTGTTTCCATCTTTTTGAGAGCGCCTTCAGTTCTCTTCTCACCTCTTTTTTCCTCCTATCTCTTCGGTTCTCGTGTTTGTTACTATTCACATATGGTGTCCTCTCAATCACTCCAAATCTTTCCTTTGATACTGTATACACTATCTTCGTGAGGGTATTTATTTTCTCGGTCACTTTGCCTTTCATTGATGTGTCCAAGATTCCTACTAGATCATCTTCCAGATGTTTCCAATCTAATTCCTTGCTACTTGCTGGCCATTTAATCCTGTCTTTTCGCTGTTCTACTTCGCCTGCTCTGTCTTCAACAGCATGGTGGTCCTGAACACTGTGGTTTGCATCCGGGTTCTGGACCTCCTCCGCCTGACCAACCACTGGGGCTGTGCGTTGCTGCTGCTTTTCGTTTTTATATACCCTTCCTTGGTGTATTCTCAAACCCTTTTCATTTTTCAACACTTTGCCACACTTGCATACTCGTTGTTCTTGGTTCGTGTTTCTCTCCGGAAGCGTGATCGTCTCCATTTGTTCCGTCTGTTCCGATGCCTCATCCTCCCCCCCCCCTCTCGGGTCGCCGTGGGGATATTTTCTCTTATGTCTCTTTGTAGCGATTAATAACTTCACATGCGGGGGTGCCGACCCTTCATGCTGCTTTGTTTGGTCTCTGCCAATGTCACCCGTCTTACCAGGTCGTAGCTCGTCTTACCGAGTTGAAGCCGGCCTTTCCCGGCGGTCACTGGGTTGTATCCAGGTGTGGTAACTATAGCTTACAGGTTTGTTTCTTGTTTCCTGCATTTCATCTCTCTTTGTCATCAGTGATGCACCGCCTTTTGTTGGTTGTTGGTCTCGCCCGTTTCATCATCAGACCATTTAGGCGGCCGGGCCACGGTAGTTGATCATTCCACCGTCTTAGAGAGATGAGGCACAATCATGATGGTAACCATTGCTTGTCGTGTCGTTTCAGCCAGATCCAATTTGACGTCTTTTCTGCTGTGTTTTGACATTCTTTACTTATACGTAACCCATTGAACAGCTGTCCCCCTCTCTCCACACTCACAGTTATTCATTTTTCCCCACGTGTCGGTCGGTCTGTCAGCAAGAGCTTGTTAATACTTAAAAACTCCTGCAAAAAATTTCATGAAACTCGGTATGTGGCTTTTTAATTTTTTTCTGACTTCTTTATTAAAATAATAGATTATGCGGATGCATCGGATCAATGGTGGGTAGATCGGGGCTTCCTTATTATTTAGTAACTCCACATAAGAAATCGTTATGCGTACACCCTGCAGGAGTTGAACCTACAATGACACTAACAAAAAGGTGATAATATATGCACAGATTTAATAATATATGCACACATAATATGTCAACATAGGGAGACCTTTTGAATATGTTAAAAGACACTAAAGGTGCCACTTAGAGAGACCATAGATAAAAATAGTAAATAGGGAGACCAAAGTATGGTCTCCCAAATTTGCATTTTTGGGTTATATATCAATGATTATTATATATGATGCGCATTTGATCCCCCTATTTACTATATTACCAAAGTTTGATGTGCCACCACCGGAGAGCGCAGTAACTCCACATAAGAAATCGTTATGCGTGCACCCTGCAGGAATTGAACCTACAATGACACTACCAAAGAAGTTGATAATATATACACACATTTGATAGTACAATAAAGCCCCGGATATAGACATCCCTCTATTATGGATACCCCTGAATTATGTACAGCATTTTTCACTCTGTTTTAAAACGCCATAGAGTTCTGTTATATCTAGACCCCTCCATTGTGGACACCCCTCTATTCAGAATTAGGGACACTATTTTTATCCCGTAAGTACGGTTACACATTTAAAAAAATCCCTTTATTGTGGACAGTCAAATTGCTGTCCATATTTTGTACGTTATATAAACAACGTCTATCAGCTTGTTACTCGGTAGTGTTTGTTATCCCCTGTGGAACGGAGGGATATAGTTTTGAACTTTTCGGTCTGTCCGTCTGTCTGTCACGCTTCAGTCTCACGCGCCTACAGGCCACATTAGTACATGCATTCGTTTCAAATTTTGTACACGTCTTCTCTAAACCCTTCCGCAGTGCACTGAATAGAATATTTTTGTTGCATCGGAAAAAAATGACAAAATGGCGGACTTTTGAAAATCGGCACTGGACTTAGCGTATATACGGCAGTCTCACCCGCCTACAGGCCACATTAATAGATGAATTCGTTTCATATTTTGTACACGGCTTTTCTGGAACCTTCCGCAGTGCAATGGTCAAGAATTTTCCGGATTGGGCAAAATGGCGGACTTTTGAAAATTGGCACTGGACGTATATACGGCAGTCTCACGCGCCTACAGGCCACAAAAATGGATGGATTCGTTTCAGATTCTGCACACAAGTTCCCTGAGACCTTCCGCAGTGCAGTGATTAAGCATTTTCCGGCTGGGACTTGACAAAATGGCGGCTTTTTCAAAATCGGCGCTGTACTTAGCGTACATACGACATTCTCACGCGCCTACTGGTTAATGGATTGATTCGTCGAAATGTTAGACACTGCGTCTGCCTATCCTTCCACTTTTAAATTTTGCGTAGTCAACACGCAACAGCCTTACACAAACCATATCTCCCACGGGGGATAGACGTACTCCTCGAGACTTAGTCAAGTTTTTTACGCTATTGTTATCTATGGGTACTGAGTACAGTGCATATAAAGACAATAGGGCTATTACAAAAGATGTGTGCTTAAGGGAGAAGCGAAATACGACTGAACTCTATTGACATGTGCTCTGTCTTTTAAAATGCGTATAAATAAAACAATTAATTCATTGTGTTATACTCAGTTAAGGTGCTATACAACGTGTTAAGTCTGAATATCGGTGATGTGAAAAGAAAACGGAACGACCTCTCGCTATCTGATAAAGTTAAAATAATCAAAGCTAGTGATGGAAAAAGTGTAAGAAAAATAGGCGGAGATTTTAGTTGTAGTTGTCAGATAGAACAGGACCTCGAAATTGGGGACACCCCGCCATTAGGGGCAAAATTATTCAGTTACTTTTTGTCGCTAATAGCGGGGTTTCACTGTATATGCACACAGAATATGCCAGCATAAGGAGACCTTTTGTATATGTTAAAAGACACTAAAGGTGTCACTTAAGAGAGACCATAGATAAAAAATAGCCAATAGGGAGACCAAAGTACACACACAGACGAAGCTGACCCTCCAGCTTCCGATATCGAAAAGTTAACCGTCAACAACTTTTTTATTTTCAGTTTTTCTAGTAAATTTTGCATTAATAAATTTAGCTTTTGATTTTTTTAATTGTCAAAAAACTAAAAGCAGACAAATAAGTCAAATAATGACCGATTTCTGAACGAAATCAAAACCACCGTCAACTTGGAGCTCGGATTTTGCTCAAGTTATCTGCCAATACGCGACATGAGCGGAGCCTCTTTTATTTCGCTTTGCTTCATTTAAATATAAGTATAAACGTTGTAAAATGTAAACAAACGCACGTGATTAACACTGTGCTTTTGTTATTATTCCTACGCACCGTCAAGACAAGACGAGAAGATAATTGTTACGTGTAAAAAGCAGGTCCGATACATAACCTTATCAACATATATTACTCGATAAAACTTAGTCAAAGTCAAATGGCGAGCGGCGCACTTTGGTTATGATAATTAGGGTTGACCTCACCATTATAAAAGTTTTATTATGTCTCCCCGACCAAGGGGAGACATATAGTGTTTGTACGTTCTGCGTGTGTGTATGTGTGTACGTGTGTGTGTGTGTCTGTGTGTGTGTGTGTGTGTGTGTGTGTGTGTGTGTGTGTGTGTGTGTGTGTGTGTGTGTGTGTGTGTGTGTGTGTGTGTGTGTGTGTGTGTGTGTGTGTGTGTGTCAGTCTGTTGTGAACAAAGTGTTGTGTGCAAGATATCTCGAGAACAAAACGTCCGATCGACTTCAAACTTTATCGATTTATTCCTTGGTTAGGTCGGACGGTTCTATCAACTTTTGACGTACGTCACATGATTAGGGAAGGCGTATGACGTCATAACGTAAAAATTTTGTGTGCGAAATTTCTCTGCCGCTGAACATCGGAGAAAGTTGAAACTTGGTGGGATTGTTGCTTGGTAGGTCCGAAAGACTCTACAGAATTTTTTCGCGAGTAGAACGAACGAATGCGACGTATGACGTCATCACGTAAGATATGTATGTATTTTGAACAAGATCTTGTGTGCAAAATATCTCGACAACGGAAAGTCCTATTGACTTCAAATTTTTTATGAACATTCCTTGGATCAGTCGGACGGTTCTATCAACTTTTCACGTGTGTCACATTATTAGGGCGGGCGTATGACGTCATTGCGTAAAAATTTTGTGTGCGAAATTTCTCAACTGCTAAACATCGGAGAAAGTTGAAACTTGGTGGGATTGTTGCTTGGTAGGTCCGAAAGACTCTACAGAATTTTTTCGCGAGTAGAACGAACGAATGTGGCGTATGACGTCATCACGTAAAATATGTATATATTTGGAACAAGATCTTGTGTACGAAATATCTCGATAACGGAAAGTCCTATCGACTTCAAATTTTATATGAACATGCCTTGGGTCAGTCGGACGCTTCTACCAACTTTTCACGCATGTCACGTGATTAGGGATGGTGTAAATTTGGTGTAGTTATTCCTCGGATAAGTCGCACGGTTTTGGTTAAACATTATTAAACTCGTGTAGAAAATCAAGAAAGGTGCATATCGTCAACACTCCTCCCCCCCCCCCGCCTCCCCATTTTTGGCTCCTTTTTATCTAAGCATAGGTGTTAACTACGCTGGGGATTTCAGAAGATTCTCGAGTGTTCCTGCATTCTTTAGTAAGCTTCAAAACAACAACAGCATTACTGTCGGTCCATTGCTATTTGTTAGTGCCTGAAATTAAGCTTTTTGTGCGTTTCTCATCTACGGCTGTTATGTAACATGCCACTCAGTCAGGGGTCAGTGTCAGTTGTGGTGCATGATGGAGTCGTTATCTACGAGGTCATGGAATGCTATAGGTCTTAACAGGTCTAGCTATTGATTTTTGTTTCGCGCATACTTGATTCGGTTGCCAAGGTGTTCTATATATAAGAGCTATTTTGTATCGATTGGCATTGTTTGCAGAAGCATTTTTCGCTATTAAAGTGGGTCATCTGACATCTTGTGTTATGAGAAGCAGCTCACCATTTTGGCACCGAAATGCCTCCCCCTTCTCCCACCGAGGTGCGTCATCTGATGCGCAGTTATGAAGAATGCCTATCTAGTGCTATTTGGCCGATGGGAATGTTCGAAGACAAGGTAGTCTATCATGGCTATAACTACACTTAGGGTACAGACCGTTGCCTTGGGTAAAAGGGTTAGAGTTGTGTTTATAGTCGGACCTACATTAAACAGCTGGGGTGGGAGGGAGGGGGGGAGGGCGTGTGGAGGATGATGGTTAGCAAAAAAAAACCCGACCGCCTTCAAGACCTGGATAAAAAGTAAGACCCGTTTGTCGTGACCCCTTCCAGATTCGGGTAAAAAGACGTACGTTAAAACCTGCCTGTCTTGACCAACTTCCAGACCCGGATAGAAAGACCAACTTCCAGACCCGGATAGAAAATGTAATTCTATTCCAGATCTGGATAAGAAGGGCCTGCAGTAAAACCCGTTTTAGCGACCACCTGTCAGACTGGTCCATTTATATCTGTTTTAGTGATCAGCATCTGTTTGGTTTATTTTGATTTCTTTTACAATGAATTAAGGTTATGTTTGCAGAAATGAATATTTTATTTCAGTAATTAAAAAAACAGGATTTTTTTTTGGGGGGGGGGGGATCATGGGTTTGGTCGGGGAGACATTTGTTTTTGTTTACAAAAACAAGAAACTAAGTAGGTATCGACTGAAAGTGTATAACATTAGCCTGTACTCCTATGTTTTGTGTGCACTGGCCGCTCTAGTTTCCTATTGTAAGCAAAAAATAGAAAAAAAACGCCCATGTCATGGTTGATGACTTTGTTCACGCTTTCAAATGATATATGAAGAAAAAATCTACGTGTCAAATTGTAGAAATTATTGTGGCGAAACTTCGAGTGAAATACAAGATAAACATTAAAATTGGAAAATTTGAAAAACTGTCTTATAGAAAAAAAAATATCGAAGAAATTAACAAACAGGTCACGTTGTGTCACAGTTTTATCTCATCTTTCTAGTGAGATATGAATAGAATTTCTACGGGGTTAATTATAGAAAATATTGTAGCGAAACTTTGTCAGTGGTACAGTTTAAATATGACTAGTCCGCTTGTATTTATGTTAAACAGATGTTTAATAGATGAAAATGGCTTTGATAACAATTGAGCCATACCACTACAACGGAGATGATGTCTTAGTTGGGAAATGTCAAGATGATGGTCTCATTATGTTCACTCAAAATTACTTGGTCAGATATTGCAATTTGATTGGGCCGCTAGCAAAAGCTTTACGTGGTCCTGCAGTGGTAGGGAACCATCATTGCCAGCCTCAGCGCAAGCATCATGACGAGAAGAGAACTGTTACGTGTAAAAAGCAACTGACGACATAAATGTGTGAAGTCAGAAGTCATCTGGCGACACAGTTTCTCAATCGGCGACAAAACCTTATGTCGTCAGTTATCCCCCGTGCAACGGAGGGATATAGTTTTGAACTTTTCGGTCTGTCCGTCTGTCTGTCCGTCTGTCTGTCCGTCTGTCACGCTTCAGTCTCACGCGCCTACAGACCACATTAATGCATGGATTCAGTTCAAATTTTGTACACGGCTTCTCTGGATCCTTGTGCAGTGCAGTGACCAAGAATTTTCCAGATCGGGCAAAAATTGACAAAATGGCGGACTTTTGAAAATCGGCGCTGGACTTAGCGTATATACGGCAGTCTCACGCGCCTACAGGCCATATTAATGCATGGATTCGTTTCAAATTTTGTACACGGCTTCTCTGGATCCTTGTGCAGTGCAGTGACCAAGAATTTTCCGGATCGGGAAAAAATTGACAAAATGGCGGACTTTTGAAAATCGGCGCTGGACTTAGTGTATATACGGCAGTCTCACGCGCCTACAGGCCACATTAATCCATGGATTCGGTTCAAATTTTGTACACTGCTTCTCTGGATCTTTCCACAGTGTAGTGATGAAGAATTTTCCGGATCGGGCAAAAATTGACAAAATGGCGGACTTTTGAAAATCGGTGCTGGACTTAGCGTACCTACGACAGTCTCACGCGCCTACTGGTTAATGGATTGGTTCGTTTAAATGTTAGACACTACGTCTACCTATCCTTCCACTTCTAAATTTTGCGTTGTCAACACGCAACAGCCTTACGCACACCATATCCCCCACGGGGGATAGACGTACTCCTCGAGACGTAGTCAAGTTACTTACGCCATCTTTTTGCATATATGTTATTGTTTATTTTGAATAATAAATTTTAAAAATAAACAAATGTGTGTAAAGCAACTATGAAACAATAAAATTACTCAAAGCTTACAGTTTGTTTATTTTAGTGCACTTGTACATAGAAGCAAACAACAAGAAAATAGTACAATTAGGCACTTATTTATTAAACAAGTGTGTAAGTAGTTCAGTGAAGATAAAAAACTGCCAACTGGCAACAAAAATGTGTGATAAATTTAAGTCAGAAGTCATCTGGCGACACCATTTCTCAACTGGCAACAAAACCTTATGTCGTTAGTTACTTACACCATCTTTTTGCATATAAAAATGTGATTGACTCCAGAAAGAAAAACAATTACATTAAAGCTCTCGATAGTTTTTAGACAATTTTGGGAAAACAAATTTGGACAATAGCTCTTTGAAAATGGGGAAAAAAGAATTGGACTTTATAAAAACGTCGCCATTAGCGCAATGTCGTTATACCCTGATGTACTTATAGGCTTGGTCTAGTGGAATTATATGTCTCCCCCTAAGGGAGACATATATAGCATTTGGTGTGTCCGTCCGTCCGTCTGTCCGCAGTGAGTTCTTATAAAATTAATGAGTCGATTTTTCTCAAAACATACATATTGGGGTACATGTCTAGATGATGCCCGTGGTATTTTTTTTTTCGTTTCCTCAAAAATTCTATTTTTGGCAAATTTTTGAACATAGGGGGGGGGGTTTCGTGCATTTTTTTCACTTTGGCAGGCTATCTCTCCAAAACGGTTTGTTGTTGGATTACGCTGAAACGTGGCAAGAACAACACACATATAGTGCAAATATTTACTGTGAAGTTTTTCTTCATTTTCGTTGAAAATGTATTTTTGGCGAATTTTTAAATTTTTGATTTTGAAATTTTTTGGCCATATTGTTGCGATATCTCCCAAACGGTTTGTTGGATTAGACTGAAACTTGGCAAGAAGAACTCACAAAACGTGTAAATGTTTACTGCGAAGTTTTTTTTTCAGTTCCGTTGAAAATGTATTTTTTCGAATTTTTCAATTTTGGATTTTTAACTTTTTTGACCATATTGTTGCAATATCTCCGAAACAGTTTGTTGGATTAGGCTGAAACGTGGCAAGAATAACCCACATATAGTGAAAATGTTTACTGCGAAGTTTTTTTGCATTTTCGTTGAAAATGTATTTTTGGCGATTTTTTTAATTTTTGAATTTTAACTTTTTGGGCCATATTGTTGGCATATCTCCGAAACAGTTTGTTGGATTAGGCTGAAACTTGGTAGGAAGAACTCACAAAACGTTTAAATGTTTACTGCGAAGTTTTGTTTTTATTTCCGTTGAAAATGTGTTTTCGGCGAATTTTTCAATTTTTGATTTTAAAATTTTTTGGCCATAATTGATGCAATATTATATATCAATGTATAATTCTGTATTTTAGCGCTTTTATAAAAACTTATACTCCCATTAGCAGCCATCTAAATATTAAAGTTAAATACTAATTTTTCATATTGAAAGCATGGTATTAAAAATCCCACTTACGTAAAACAAATGGATATAGTTGCACAATATTTTTTTCTTAGATGAAATGTAATAGTATGCTATTGCAGTTCAAAATAAATATATATAAAATATATAAAATTAAGAAAATTCTCGGGATTTTAGGTATGCTTTGTATTTACTTATTGAATGGCCTGTGACGGCGTCGCAAACAGTCGAAACACATATGTTGCGGAAGAATTTGCGGGAGTACAAATTTCTGACTGTTTCGAATAAAAAAAGAGTTCGGGCGTATAAATTTATGTATGATGCTGGATACTAATATGTAGCAATATATGGATACTTACTTGCCACCACCTCTTTTCTATAAATTTTGTGTTTTAGCAGAAATGTGATGGAATATAATTCTTTTTATATGCTATAGTAACGTATTGCTTGAAGCATTTTGCACTATTTTATTAGTGGATGTGCATACAATGACCGTGAAGAGTCTGCTTGTAAACATGGCGGTACAGAGCTGCTAACATTAATTAGGCCCCAACCCAAATACCATGGTCTATTCTGATCAGAAAACGTCGTTGGAATTGGAAAGACCCCCAGGAAGACAAAAAACAACATACCTGTCAACAATAAAACGCGATCTACAAAATAAAGGAATCTACTCAATCTTACAAACCAAAATATTAGCACAAAACCGTACTAGGTGGAGAGAATCTGTATAGAAACGTATAGAGCTTTGCTCTGAAAGCGTAAACCGACGACGACGACGACCAACCCTTCGGATTGGGGCACAATAGGTTTGGGGTGTCCGTCCGTCTGTCCGCCATCGCTTTATACCCCTATGAATTTTTTTTTTTTTGGGGGGGGGGCGGTTGGGGCCTGCGTGTGTTTCACAAATACTTACTTGTTTCTTATACGTATGTATCGAGCGATTTACGAGATAATAAGCCAATTCGCACTTTTGACTTTTGCCGAAAAGTTTTTGCGTTTCGGCTGAATTCAGGTGGGATAAGGTTATAAAGAAATGATAGGCAAAAAAAAGGCAAAAATCAACAAAATTCCATTTTGCCAGAAATATAGTCACATGTTGGTTATTAAAGGCACTGAATAATATGTAAAATAGTTTTTAAAAGATCATGTGATGGCTTTATAAATTCGAAAGTGTGTATGTTGAAAGAAAATTAGAATTTTGATATTTTTCCCTTATCATTTCTTTATAATTTATCCCCCAACATTTTCAGTCGAAACAACACCGCCACCGGAAAAATCCGAAAGTGCGAATTGGCTGCAAAATACAGAGCTGCTATAAGTAAACCGTCAGTATACGCATGTCAAGTAAGATTTGTGTTCATGTGTAACCATTATAGCTCTTAGCAGTCATTTTGAAAAGCGAGTTGATAGTCTTACAGTTTGCACTTAAAATTTATATTTCGGGATGATAGAATAAAGTGGCGAGTTACAGCTGGAAAATCATGCCCAAAAAAATACACCGGCCTTGCATTTTCGTAAATCATGACATTTTACTTCACAAAACTTGTGTAAAATTCTGAATTTGCTACATATAACAGCATCTCCGGATCGCGTCCAAAAGATGAGAGTTATTGCGCTAAAACCATTGAAAAGTGGCGAACGGTCCTAGGTTACTGGTAGTTTTATTGCGACCACAACAGCAGATTGGAATAGCGTATTCCAGTAGCGTATTCCAAAAACATAGCCCAGCTTCAGAGCACGTTGAGGAATTTAACAATTACATTAGAAGTTCAGTCGTCTAGGATCCTTGGCGCGTGTGCGGTGTAGTAACACCGTGAGATGTCACACCTTCAATATTTCGAAGATTGCAAATCTGAAACCTATAAAAAAACTTGTGCTGAAACGGTAGATAAACAGTAAAACAGCAATATATTTCGTTCTTTTTTGCCGGAAAAGCCTGGAAGAACCTGTGTTGTTAGCCCAAGCTTTGCCATTGACTGAAAGTATGTCATTTTCTGCCGCATATTGTTATAATCTCCTAAGTACAGGGTTGAGATTTCGCGGTCGCCCGGTCGCCCGTGGCGACCAACTTTTGGCTCGGGCGACCAACTTTTTCGAGTTGGTCGCCCGAGTGGCGACTAACTTTTTTCTG
Source organism: Protula sp. h YS-2021 (assembly GCA_949752745.1). NCBI lineage: Eukaryota > Metazoa > Annelida > Polychaeta > Sabellida > Serpulidae > Protula > Protula sp. h YS-2021. Next base: position 105,614,666 of record OX457025.1, on the reverse strand, counting down.
AGTATTTTCAGGTAAATTTAGCAAAAATTGCGCGCGGGCGACTAACTTTTGTGCCGGGCGACTAACTTTTTATTGTTGGTCGCCCGGAGGGCGACCAGAAAAATTTACGAAGTCTCAACCCTGAAGTACAAAGCCAGGATTGCCATGATGTTGAAAGGGTTGCAGCGATGTGCCAATTGCAAGGAGCCACGTTCAAATGCGGATTGCTCCTTTATCAACTTTAGAAGGTAAATAAAATTGCGATTCGGCGATAGATATTAAAGTTTTTATTCATGGAAATACTGATTCTGGCAGGGTTTAGATGTCGTAGAACCTGGTGACTGACTAGTACTACTACTTGAGTTATAACATAGAGCACAAAAGTTTTGAATAAACCAATTCGTACTTTCATACTTTTTAAAATTCTCGAGGTGAGGAAGAATCCATGAGAGGAAGAAAAGAAGTGAATGTGACCCAGTTAGGCCAAAAGCCAACTTCAGTTGCTGCATGCAAATTTACGTTCACGGTGCACTATCAGCAACTTGTTTTTCATAATATTCCAAATTGATATTGCCCATATCCATTAACTAGAAGATTGGAACTACAGAGCATATGTTTTTGTTATTGTTGATATTAGTTAATTTCCCTACATGTTACAGATATGACGCTGTGGCCCACTCAAATGTAGGAGAAATAGTACTCGTACTGATTAAAAGGTTGTCACTCGCTTCATTTAATATGTTTAAAATTATCGAACGTTTATTGGATATGTTTTTTGCAGGATAACCTGTCGAACCTGGCATATACGCGACCCGAGGATTTACAAGAATAAAAACCAGACTCCGCAGAATACAAGTGACAAGAAAGCTTCAATAGATGGTGTCATGTACTCAGGAGAAGCTACAGATGAAGTTTCCCATTTGCTTGTGCTAGTATTGAATGTTGTTAACAGGTGTGGGATTTTATATTTTTGTCTAGGTTAAAGTGTTCAAAATGTTAGAATTAATGATTGACACGAGTCCTTATTTCAGTATACCTAATAGGAATTTAAATTGTGACGAAGGATATGGACTTGACGTGGCTTGTCGTGTAATATTTTATTTTTGAAGCATATAGAGATGTATGGTATTGTACTTTCATTTGTTTTAGAATTACTTTAAAAGCGGTACGATAATGAAGTACATCAATTGATATATAAGAGATTTAAATGAGCATATTTCGTAATTTCAGTGATGGCTTCTTCCTTAAGCACAAGAAAGCAAATGATGGCGTCATTGCCAGACTAGAAACGCCAGAAAATACCGATGTCTGCGACAAGTGCGGCTTGGGCATCTTCAATGCACACCAACTGTGTACCCAATGTGGAAGAAGCCTCCATTCAAACTGCTGCATTTTTCGAAGGTATCTGAAGTGACAAAATACTGAGAAGAGTGCGTGAACAAAACAGGTCTTTTCTGACTTCTTTATTAAAATACTACATTATGTGGATGCATCAGATCAATGGTGGGCAGATCGGGCGTGCTTATTAAAGCAGAACTACTTGAGAGCTGAGCAGAGGGCTCCTTCCAGCAAAGCGAAATAAACAAATGATTGCGACGGAGGTGCAGGAAGTGAAACAATAGCCAGTGCTAGAAGATATGTTGAGAAAGCGATCTAGCGGCTCAAATGTTTTATTGAGGAGTGAGGGGTATTGATGGGATAGTAGTGGTGGTATTCGAATACCAAAACAGGGTTCGAATATTCGGGAGCAATATTCGAATATTATTCGAATATTTTTCGAAATTGTGGGCATTTTTGCATTAACATCCACATTATTACTTCTACCCCACAAATTTGTCAGTGATGTGTGGTTATTATTGTGTAATATGAGGCTGTATTATAAATTTTTATTCAGAAAACAAACGTGCAGTGAACATCAAACTTTTGTTTCTTTTTTAAGAGATCTTAAAATACCTATTTCAAGTATGTTCAAGCAAAATTAAAATTTTGAATAACGTCAACAGAAACAAGAGCACCGGAACGCTGCAAATCCCCTTGCCCTATGCAAAATGTGGTAAATTTCGACCTGGATTTTTACTAAATAAATGAAAAATCGGACAAAGTGAATACGAGGTGCACAACTACAACATATGAGGGGGTTTGGACAACTCGGCCCATTACCAACTCGGCCCACTACAAACTCGGACCAATTTTGGACAGCTCAGCCCAAAGTTTTTTGGACGACTCGGCCCATTTTACCGACTCGGCCAATTGTGAAAGACGACTCGGCCCATTTTTTTTGCCACTTTACTATTTACTATTTGGGTTTTCTTGCTGATTTTCATTAGAACTAGCAGCCCTTTTCTGACAAAGTTATGATTTTTAATACGATTTAATCAAACAATGCAAGACGGGAGACATTTGTTACATGAGATTATGAAACAACGGACAGACGGACGGACCCGAATCCTGTAGTCCCCCACTCCGCGCTACGCGGCGGCGGGGGATTAAAAATATATCTTAATATCTCAAACTTAGTTATACTAATTTTATCGATAGAACACATTTCCTCAACAGTTCAACCTTATTAATCAAAAACAACACTGCTAAATTTCTTGCTCATTACAAACTATAACTGGTTCCTCATCATTGCAAGCGTACGACAGAACTCCTTGTGATATTGCTAAGACATATATGAAAGAAATCCAACCACAACTGCCAGCACCACCTCTGTATACTAAATGCGAAACCAAGCAGAATAAAAATGACAGAAATACCGTAATTCTAACAACTATGTACGGATATAGACAAAAATTGCAGGCAAGGACTTCCATTACGCCCAACTGTTTTACTACATCGAACTCTAAAAGAAGTAAAAAGGTGGATTTGAAATATTTTCTGAGGTTCATGTTGGTGAGTAATTTACGTTCCTGAGCGATGTTCGGAAAACTCCAGTTTTACCTTCGGGAAGTTGCAATAATATATTTATCCCTTGGGCGTAAAAAGACGGTAGACGACATGAATAAACGACGAAAGCGGCTTCACTCATACTATTACAACGTAATGGCCCCAATGCAGTGATACCACAGCTTTTTTATAATGACATTCGTAATTGCAATACGTACTATTTATAGCAAGAATCCCAGGATTTTGTTTCAAACGACTGTTAACAATAGCCACAACTGGTCTTCTGTAATTACAGATTCTATTTCTTAGAGTTACCAAACACGTCTTTTAACAAACATTCGAAACCGCACTATCGCAAACACCGAATAACACGAACAACATGCAAATTCTTTGCACTAAATAACAAGTCTTGTTAAAACAATAACGAACACATTTTTGAAGAAATTGGACACATTTTTTTCACGTCGATTTTACGAGAATTCCTTTTGTTGTGTCGAGTTACACATCTGGCAACAGTCTGCATCCATAAGGTGGATGACCTCCGGGTGAGTATTACACTTGGTGCGCACGCGACCTGCGCATATATAACCACAAGAACAGCAAATAATCATCTGGGGAGGGCGGTTACAGAATGCGCAGTCACCCAGCTGTGGTCGATCCCGAGGCGGCGGTGTTTTTTCTTTGTGATAGTTTGCGACCACAGCCTTGAAGTAAACAAATGTTAAACATGAAAAAGTGCTTTTTAACCAAAAATTATTTCCGTGTTAAACTGAAGGAAAGCTGTTGTACAGACCTTCCAGATGAACTAAACTAGGCTAAAGAGTAATGCCCAGTGAAACTGTGTTTGTTAGAAACCCAGTTACATTATCACTAGGAAATAAACAGCAATCAAATTCAGCGCAACTCCCGCCTACTGGCGTCTTGATAGAATGCTGCCTAAAATAATACCAATATACATGTATTGTTTAAAAAGATCTGCATTAAGAAACAGAATTTAATTTATACATGTCTCTCGTTTTGTTTCTCAGTGTTTTAAAGGATGGACAAAATATCGGAATACCTCTGGAGAATACGGCACTTTGCTGGTGAATGGTTTCTTATTTTCCTGGGTTGTTTTCTCCGGTGTCACTGAAATACCAAACATAACCCTACCAAATTTGAAGCTGATCATTCCAGAGTTATCTTTTTAACAAATAAAGTGTCTACAACAGACCCACTACACACATACAGAATGCACAAAAACAAAATCTTTCTCCTCTACGGGGGAAATAAAAGATTTACCTGATATATACTGTGAGGAGGTAATTTGGGCCGAGTCGTCTTTCAGGAATGGGCTGAGTTGTTCAAAAGCTGGGACGAGTCGTCTTTCGCGATGGGCCGAGTTGTCCAAAGACCCATATGAGGAGTAACTCTGTACAGGATTTAAAATGTGTGTGCTTACCCGTTCGTCGGACTTGTGCATACAAGACTTAGATCATGTAGCCTTTATAGCCGAAAAATATGCCAAATTTCGACCTCAATGTTGGCTAAATAAATGAAAAACTGAATACGAGGTGTACAACTACAATACATGAGGAGTAAATCTGTATAGGATTTGAAATGTGTGTGCTTACCCGTTCGGAGGAGTTGTGCATACAAGACCACTACCCAAAAGCGTGACGGACGGACGGGCTAACCAAATCCTATATCCCCTTCGAGAACAAAGTTGGGCGAGTGGGATAATAAGGTGTATCACTATATCTATGTAATGCCGAGAAACAAAACCAAGCCCTGCCTAGTTTCTGTGCAACTGAAAATCTACGAATTCTCGTTAAAGAAACTATGGATATTGATATTTTCCGGTCTCAGCTGAGACCTTTTCTTTGTAACGATGTTGCCTGCAAAGGTAAAAATTCTCTCTTCTTATGAAAAATAATTTAAAAATTATACAAAATCCAAAATATTCGAATATCAAAAAATAGGGTTCGAACCCCACTCAAATGAACAAATATTCGAATATTCGAATAATGGTCCCACCACTATGGGATAGTCATATATTTTATCATTATATTACTAAAGTTTGATGTGCCACCGCCGGAGAGCGCAGTAACTGCGCATAAAAAATCGTTATGCCTGCACCCCGAAGGAGTTGATCCTACAATGACACTAAAAAAAATGTTTATAATATATACACACATTTGATAATATATGCACACAGAATAAGCCAACAATGGAAGACCTTTTGAACATGTTAAAAGACACTAAAGGTGTCACTTAGAGAGACCATAGATTAAAAATAGTATATAGGGAGACCAAGGTATGGTCTCCCAAAGTTGTATTTTTGGGTTATATGTCATTGATTATTATATATGATGCACACTTAATGCACAATATTACTAAAGTTTGGTGTGCCACCACCGGAGAGCGCAGTAACTCCGCATAAGAAATCGTTATGCGTGCACCCTGTAGGAGTTGAACCTACAATGACACTAAAAATATCATATGATAATATATGCACACATTTGATAATATATGCACACAGAATATGCCAACATAGGGAGACCTTTTGTATATGCTAAAAGACACTAAAGGTGTCACTTAGAGAGACCATAGATAAAAAATAGTAAATAGGGAGACCAAAGCATGGTCTCCCAAAGTTGTATTTTTGGGTTATATATCATTGATTATTATATATGATGCACACTTGGTCCCTCTATTTACTATTTTCATGCATGCTCTCTGTAAAATAATAATTTAAAATCCTTTACTATTATCTCAGTTACACTAACTTACTGGTAGTAAAAGAAAAAAGTAATAATAGAAATAAAACAAAAACAACAAAACGCGATTTTAGTTCTAAAAATGTAAAGATTTAAAAAAAATTATTTTGATACAATAAAGTTTGTCATTTTTTAGTAGTTCTTCAAAGAAATAGTCGTGTAGTAATCTCAAAGTAAATTTACATTGAGAAATGAAATGACGCGATGGATCTCCCATTGTTTTCCTGTGTATGTGCCTGTACATTTTGTTATTTGTTATGTGATGCTTGGGCGGAAAACGATTTAAATAAGCTATATGGCATCAACTTGATGTTTACTCAATAAAGATTGAAAAGCCAAAAAAATGCTTGTTTGTATTTATTTTCCCCTTCCCCGTTCCTTGGGTGCAGAAAATATATTAAAGCTCCCCCATTTCCCTCCCTCCCAAAAAGGATGGCAAATTGTAGTCACTTCGAAATTAAGATTTCCAAGTCTGGCCTTCAATGCGGCCGTAGGTGATATACATTCATAAGTTACTATATCGTTCCATGTGTAAACATCCGGTGGCCTTGAGGGGTCATCTGGGGTAGTATCTCGGAAAAATATCAGAAACGGAAAAATGAACCATCACTGTTCAATATGGTATGACAGCCTGTCTCAAAAACCAGGTTCACATGCTGTTGTGGCATAGTTCGATACTTGTCTTGCTGTGCTTCTCCCGGAGATTGCCAGTTCATTGCATAAAAATTGTTAGGCAAGCAACCTGTGGCAGTCGAACCCAAAAAAGCATACATGCAAAGAAAAATTCTCATCTCTGCCCTTGTTCTTATTCTGTGTTAATAAGTGTTTGAATAAACACTTAAGGAAATGTTTTATTTTGTAAAATAGATGTTTTGATACGGGATGAAATTAACTTTTGGGAGTGGCGGTCGTGAGGTACAGTTGACGACAGTTATATTCTCTTGTATCTGTGGCCGTATTCACGAACATCTGAGTTTATTTACTTAGATATTAAACTTAGATCTCAAGATTAAGCTTACGTAAGTTTACTTACTTACGCCATATTCATCGCGTAAGTTTATCAACTTACATTCTAAGTCAATATTGCAAAATTTTCATAAAGAGTGCGACTAATCGTAATCGTATAAACTGGTTGTCAATGTAAATATCGAAGGCTTTTAGATGTTTCGGAGCGTTAAAGCTTCTTCTTGTTTCCTACTCCAAATTTTCGAGATTTTCCACCAAAAAATGAATATCTTCTCTTGAAAATCCATATCGAGTTAAAAGTTCACCGTCATTGTAAACTTCAAACGGATTACTCCTATCTCGAAACACTTTCCCTCATAAAAACCCTTTCATATTCTTCATTTACTCTCAATAAATTGATTGTTGCCAAGGTAAGCAAAGCACTCCAGGTATTTAAATATCGCGTGGGATTGAACTGAGAAATCTAAGTGTAGTCCGAAGTAAACTTAGAATTTTGAACTGAAACTTGAGTGGAAGCTTAAACTTACATTTTGTGAATACCGCTAAGTTAAACCAACGGGAAAGTTAACTCTTACATTTTTGCACTTAGATTGACTCTAAGTTTAAACTTACACTTTCGCGAATGCCACCACTGGTTTACGGGTGAATATGCCAGATTGGCTATGGTTACGGCCTGTCCCGAAACAATAATTATTGCCAATATCTACAGGCAATAACCGAATTGTGTCAGTGTAATTACGGACAATTTGGTGCCATGATTATTGGTTTTAACTTAGTCCTAGATGACTCTTGCGGTCTTCCTATGACAGCAAGAGCGATAGTTCCTATAATAGACCGTGTCGTTGATGTCAATTTTGCTAATCTCGGCGCATGACTCAGGCCACTGGCGTTATTTTAGAAAGAGTGCATCACACAAATGACCCAATTATACAACGCACAATTTCTATGGTTAAACAACAATTTTGTACTGCGAAAAATGTTTTCTTGGGATCAGGATATAAAATCTCCCATTATCTCCCACAGCAACAATAAGTCAATTCGCACTTTGTCTTTTGCCGAAACGTTTTTGCGTTTAGGCCGAATTAATTGGGATAAGGATATAAAGAAATGACAGAAAAAACGGCAAAAATCAAAAAAATTCCATTTTGTCAGCAACATGTTCTCATATTGGTTATTAAAGGGACTGAATAATATGTAAAATACTTTTTAGAAGATCATATGATGGCTTTATAAATTTGAAAGTGTGCATGTTGAAAGAAAATTAGAATTTTGATATTGTCCCTTATCATCTCTTTATAATTTATCTCCCAACATTTGCAGTCAAAACAACACCTTCACCGGAAAGATCCAAAAGTGCGAATTGGCTTATGGCTCTACAATAAGCCAATTCGCACTTTGACTTTTTCAGAAAAGTTTTTACGTTTCGGCTGAATTCAGGTGGGATAAGGATATAAAGAAATGATAGAAAACAAAACGAAAAAAAAAAATCAACAAAATTCCATTTTGCCAGAAACATATTCACATGTTGGTTATTAAAGGGACTGAATAATATGTAAAATAGCTTTTAAAAGATCATGTGATGGCTTCATAAATTTAAAAGCGTGCATGTTGAAAGAAAATTAGAAACTTGATGTTTTTTCCTTATCATTTCTTTATAATTTATCCCAAAAATATTTGCAGCCGAAACAACACCTCCACCGGAAAGACCCGAAAATGCGAACTGGCTTATTACAGGAACTGTGACAATTTCTGTCCTAGGAAGATTGATCAAGTCATCTCGCAGACACTTTCATACAATGAGCCAAGTCACACTTTGGGTGTTTCGAATAATTTGCGAAAGAAATTTGATTTTCGACTGCGATGGAACCAAAAAAATGAAAGAAACGACAGAGAAATATGGAAGAAATATCGCAAAAACAGCTTATACTCGAAACATAAAAGAAATTGAAACTTATAATACATTTTTAAATAGCACAGAAGTTGTTAAAAACCTGACTGCTCTTTGGTGCAAGGGAAATTTGACATTTAGGTGAAATCTCTCTATCATTTCTTTCATTTTTTACTCGGTTACTTTTATTCGAAACGCAGAACTTTGCACATTTTTATTAGGAGCACCCTAAGTGTGATTTGGCTTGTGAGTAACTTGGGGCATAATGAGCGATATTTGGAGTTTATAGCAGTTTTATACCAATACAAATTCTTCGATATTTAAGCTAAGTAGTAAAACTTTTCTAAACGGTAAAAATTATACAAAGAGCTAGCTTTCTAGCATGTGACAAATAGGCCAAAATATATGCAATCGTCCTACAACAAGAAAAATACTGTTATATTTTGTATTAAAACAACGAGAAACTGCGTTTTGCCCCCACGCAAGCACTGGCACTTTTTGATCACGTGACGAAAATGTTAATTCTTATGCGTAGATGCAAAGTTGTGACGTGAACTTGTTGTCAAGAATAGAAAGGGTCCACTGGGACTAGTTTTACCATTGGTAACTGTACAGAAGTGGGCGATAATGTAGGTTTTGTGCTAAAACATAAGATAAGAGCTTACTTTGCACGACAGTAATATGTCAAGTAGTCTTCAGGCTGCATGTAATAGTTTCAAGTATTTTGTTATTTGGTTTAACTCCTTTCTTTCAAGTTATTTTCATTAGTTACTTCTCTTCGTCTCTGGCGGGTAGATGTAAACAATACAAACAAATTACCTGAAGTTTGTAACCACATCTCTCGCGGAAATAGATGAAACTGTGAAATTGTTTTTATTCCGAATAACTCCCCTCTAAAACTTGTATAAAGTGCCAGTAAATCATTAAATTACAAAATTTAAAAAAAAAAGAGATTTAGCGAGTCCACTGACTCTGCTAAAAGTGATCATTTGGAGAACCGGGTTCATATACAAAATTAAGGAGACGGTCTCTTTTAGTGGGTGTGTTTCTGGCAAAAAAGTTGGTCGAATAAAGGAGACCTCGACTTTTTGTTTATTCGTTATTGTTGTGTTTTTTTCAAAACAACCATAACAGATAATAATAATAATATTAATTTAAGATATCTATGCGATAACAAAAGAAAAAATGCGGAAGAGAAAGGATATACATTTGGTCTCCCCATCTATTATTTATCAGCATGGTCTCCCCAGGTCGCAAGGTAGGTGTATATATATATATATATATATATATATATATATATATATATATATATATATATCTTGGTGGAAAACGCTGAGTACTGAATGAAGGATTCCTCCTTTGAACGAAATTGGAACACCACGTCTGCCTCCGATTCCAAATTCATTCATGTTTTCATATGTATGTACGATTAATAAGAAGTCTAAGCAATATAGTGTGCAAAATGAACGTATCGTTTCATTTCGTAGGTTACTAGTTACACTTTATTCGAGATTATATTTTTGACACGAAAAAAACGTTCTTATCTGAGGTATCTGAGAAGCATTGTTGTGGTACAATTGAGTGAGATTATGGTATTTAAGTGAACCTGTTCAAAGTACTGTTTGTTTGCAATGTGAACATGAAAAGTAAACACAAAAGGTAGAAAAAGACGAACAAGTAAATGTTAAATACCAGTTCCGTTATTATGAATAAAAATCTTCTCTACAAGACTTCTTGTTCTAATCCTATAGCACGTTCAGAGCGTACCCAAACTTCGGTTTACATTTCTAATTGGTAAGGGTGTAACTAATGATTCATGCTTCATTTCACTTGCATCCCGCCTGTACTAATGTATAAATTCTGAACTGATCAGGACATGAACTTTAGGGGCTCCGCGAACCAGCTGGTTAGCGCTGTGGCAAGCATGTTGAAGCTCGCTTCTGCAACCGTTAAATCATCACTTACTCTCAAACCAGAAAATCGTGAGAACCACCTAATTATCACAAACACCATTTTGTTGCGATCAATATCCTTCAGCTCTATCGGACATAAAAAACAACATTCCCACTAAGTTTTAACTTGCTCTGATGTTCAGCGGCTGAGAAACGTACACATAAAAAGATTTTAACGTAATGACATCACAAAACCGATGTCATTACGTTCTCCGATATTCAGCGGCTGAGAAATCTTACACACAATATTTTTACGTAACTAGAAGCTCATCCCGCTAGCGAAATGTTAAACACTCAACAAAAATTAAAACGCATAAATACTTCTTTCAATAGGTTATTTCTTGAATAATATATTGCAAACACAGCTTGAATGCGTCTTATAAGCCCAGTAGTGTTTGGTTGTTGACTTAAGGTTTTGTTGACTGATCAGGCATAAGCCGTGTTATCTATTTACGCAGTGAGAGCTCGCACAAAGCTCACTGAGCAAATGTGTGTTCTGTGATGTCGTTGAATACTACGTATTTACTTGCAAAAAATACCGGCCAGTTTTTACCCGTTCGCCAAATACCGTAGTTAAAGACGCTAGAGTAAATATTCCTGATAAATTCGACACCCATCCGCCAAGACATTTTCAGAGCACAAGCATTTTAAACGCATGCAGTGGAAAACACCATTTTTGGTCAATTCTGTTACCTCGATTACAAAAATAGGCCTGGTAGGAACTATCCAGAGAATCTTTCTGCAACTTTGCATATTTTCAGTCCAAAGTACTGAAAGACAGACACAGGTTTTCTATAAAAATAGACACAGGTGTGCTATAAAAAAAGACACAGGTGTGCTATAAAAAGACACAGGTGTGCTATAAAAAGACACAGGTGTGCTATAAAAAAGACACAGGTGTGCTATAAAAAGACACAGGTGTGCTATATTTTTCAGCCCAGTGGTAGCATTAAGAACTAGCATGATGGGGGATCACCAGAGAAGCATTTCTGCGCAATTCACAATTTACCGGACAAGACGGGTGTAGGAGGGCAGCATTTCACTCATGTGCACCTCAGACTCTCACCAATACTGAAGGTCTCAATCGAATCCACCCAACAGTTTCCTAGATCTATTGGAAACAGCAAATACAAACAGACAACCGAGCAGAACGCGTTTCTACAGCTTATCCCCCCACCCTCCCCCACCCACCCACGGGAGGTAAGGGCATGCTCCAGTGAACAGTTAGGCGCGACCTCTTAGTAACGGGAAGAGAGCTCGTCGACGCGGCCACCAATTTAGTACTCAATGCGAATGGCGTCCACAGAGTCGGCACAAACACTTCAAGCTTTTTCGCGATCACGAAATATTTTTACTTCAACTACCAGCAAACAAGCCATCGTCGAAGGTGCAGATCCCACCCGGACAAAGCTAGTCGCCATTTTGGTAATTTTTACTATTTGAAAAAGTTGCACAACTTCTATATATAAATATTCAGTGTGCAAGGTAGCACATGCCTAGGATTAATAGTTGTGGAGATCTGGCGTGGAAAGTACCCACGTCTTACGTCGCAGTTATCTCAAAACATCAGAATTTGGCAATTTTTGGCCGATTTCAAAAATCACATCACATTGCACAATTTCAATATATATATTTCAGGGTTCATAGTCGATTTTCAAAATCAAATTCCATGATTTTTCCATGATTTTTCCAGGATCTCAAATTTTTTTTCCAGGTATTGTTTTTGTGAGATTTTCGCGGATATATATATAAAAAAAATGAACGAAAAAACAGTTTCAACCCATTTTTTATTCTGTAAAATACAAAATGGTAACAGAATTATAACTAAATTGACACCCTCATATAGCACCCTTCCCAGAGCTATATGAGGCTCATCGAGTCAAGATGTGCTTTTGCCTTGACACTCCCCCCCACCCATTTGCAAACAATTTTCTCACCGGATTTGCAGCGTTCTCAAAAATGACAGTTTTCTTGGAAATTGAAAAATAATTACCCATTTTCGTTTTCCATGATTTTTCCATGATTTTTGGCCTTTTTTTTAAATTCCATGATTTTTCCATGATTTTTCCAGGTATTGAACTTGCGTGGAAACAAAACAGCATCCAAAGTGTGACACACGGACGGACCGACAGAGGGCAATCCTTTAGACACCCCCCATCCCCCCGAGCTCGCCCGGTTGGGGTCTAAAAACCTGATCGGGGTTGAAAGAGCTTCATTTTGAAAACACAATAAAAAGACACGAGGTTTTTCTTCGCCGATTTTTTATCTGACTTGTAGCTTCTCGCACATACTGTTATATTGACACTTAGTTCTAAAAATAGCTCAGAATGTCAGCCAGTTCATGTGCACGCGCTTTCGCCTCACCCCCCCCCCCCCCAACATCCTGCTCTGCGGACCGGAAGCTGCGCTACACCTCGTCGACCACGTGACCCTTTTCGCTGACGTAGACGCCGTCGAGGAACTTGCGAATATCCTTCCTCTTCACCGTCGTCGACTGCTGCAGCAGAGCGGCTGTGGCAAGAGAAAACCAGAACAAAGCGTCAGCAAAGCGCCGCCCTAACGCACATCCCCCACGCCATCCCCCGCCCCCACCCCGCCACAACGCACTATCCCCCCCCCACGCCCAACGCCACAACGCATATCAACCCACGCCCTCCCTCCCCGCCACAGCGCACATCACCCCCCCCCCCACCCCCCGCCACAACACAGAGCCGCTGTGGCAAGAGAAAACCAGAACAAAAGTGTCAGCAAAGCGCCGCCCCAACGCACATCCCCCATGCCCCCCCCCCCCCCCCCCCCCGCCACAACACAGAGCTGCTGTGACAAGACAAAACCAGCACAAAGCGTCAGCACATCCTCATAACGCATCCTCAACCTAAACCCCCCCTCTCCAACCCAAGCTTCTTTACGCTGTCACAACGCAAATCCTCATCGCATGCATCCCCACACTACCTCCTCCTCCCCCCCCCCCCCCCCCCCGCGCTTGTTTTCCCTTATTCATATTTACATACGTAACTTTTGCTTTTGTTTTTTAATTTTTTTACTTTTTTATTGTTTTACTTCAGATACGAAAAAACGGGCCTCACATCGTAAGCTGTGTTGAACGGAGACGCGGAGACTTCGCACAATGCGGCCAATCCTCCACCCCCCCCCCCCCCCCCCACCCCCTTACACAAGTCGGGAGGTGATCCGGGACATTTCTTACGTTATGCACCTGACCTGACATCTAGGTGCAGGGAACAGGAGGGGTACGATTGTGCCACACCAGAAGTACAGGAGTGAGATGAGCTTCATGCGCTGCAGGGTCAGTTCGTCCTCCTGCGCCGCGGACGCCTTGCACGTCACGCCCGGGGGAGGGCAGGGAGGGGTGAGGGGAGGGATGGGGTAAGGGGAGGGGAGGGGAGTGCGGGGACGGGCGGGAGGATTACCTGATCGCGAGACGAGCTCTATGTCGTTGCCCTCGAGGATGAGCTCGTCCTTCTGCGTCGTCGACGCCTTGCACGTCACGCCCGGTGGGTGGGGGGGGGGAGGGGTGGGGGTGGGGAGGGGTGCGGGGACGGACGGGACGATTACCTGATCGCGAGACGAGCTCGATGTCGTTGCCCTCGAGGATGAGCTCGTCCTTCTGCGCCGTCGACGCCTTGCACGTCACGCCCGGCAGCATGACCACCTTGCGCGTGAACTTCTCGCCAAGGAAGTTGCGCACCTCCACATCCTTCTGGTTGGGGCTGATGGCGACGTTGATGGGGAAATGAGCGTAGACGGAGCGCATCTTGTACTTGTAGCCCTGGCAAACGGTAACAACAACAACGTGCATCACGCGCGTGCCGCGTGTCATGCCTTCCCCACAGACGCGCTGCTATCATTTACTTAAAAGCTTAATCTTATCTAATTCAATTACTTATTTATTTCACATTTTTATGTAATTTTATACTTAAATGTGCAATTTTTCTTACTATTATTATCACTATTTCTTCGGCCAAATCGCAATATTAACTTTACCTAATTGAAAACATTGCAAAGGGCAAAAGTATCATCGAAATTAGATCCGTTTTAAACGTAATAACAATTGAAAAAGTTGTCCCAGAAATCTGTACAAAAATGTTTTCTCAGACGCCCTAGACTACCGAAAGGAACATACCCGCGACCCGTCTCCCACAAACACCCACCCCTTTCCTCTGATATTATTATCCCACTATCTCAAATGACAGCGATGCATCGTGGCCACGAATATAACCGGGTCGTCCCACTCCCCATGCCCCCTTCCCCCCCCCTCCCCCCGATATGCGAGGAAACCACCAGAGCATTTACAATCCCCACCCCATAAGCATAATCATATCCGCTCGCTTTCATGACAACTCTGATCGTGTCTTCAATGATCAATCACTGCGGTGACACCTTTTGCCATGTTCTTGAACGCAGGGTGAGTGGTCATGTGGCTTGGGGAGGGTGCTTGCAAAAGCAGGCCGTGCACAACCCCCCCCCCCCCCACACACACCCAACCATCACAGGAGCATTCACCTTGATGACGTCATCATGTTCTCGCTGTGCGAGCGGACCACGAGCCCCCTGCCCCTCCTGCCCCCTTCCCTCATCCCCAACCACATAACCACTCACCTTGGTGACGCCCTTCATCATGTTCTCGATGTGTGAGCAGACTGTGAGACCCCCGTCCCCCCCCCCCCCCCCACTCGACCACTCACCTTGGTGACGCCCTTGATCATGTTCTCCCTCCTACCCTCCCCCCATCCCCCTCCTCCACCCCAACCACATGACCACTCACCTTATTGACGCCCTTCATCATGTTCTCCCTCCTATCCCCCCGTCCTCCCCCCCCCCTCCTCCCCCCACCAATCACATGACCACTCACCTTGGTGACGCCCTTCATCATGTTCTCGATGTGCGAGCAGACCGTGCGCACGGCTGCCAGCTCCTTCTTGATGCCGAACCACTTCTCGACCTTGACCGTCTTCGGGCTCGTCTTAATGATGTCCACGGCCATGTGCCGGAAGCTGCGCTTGAGCGTGCCGCGCGGCCCCGTCACCGTCACCACGCGCGCATTCACCTTGACCGTCACTGGAAGCGACCAATCAAAACGCAGTTAGCACCATCTACCGAGGCAGAGGGCAAACGTTCCATGCTTGAAGTCCAAAAACCATCACTTTTGTTGAACTTTTCATATTTATTTTAATTCATTATTTTTTAATTCTTTTCCTTTTTGGGCGAGGGGGGGGAGAGAGCAAACGTGGACTTCGATCCGGCCGATGACTGTACGCCTTCCGCAATGTTTTCTTTGCATTGGGGGAAGGGGGGCGGGCGGAGGGGGCGTTGATGAAAAACAGGCTAATCGGTCTCGATGGAAATTCACTTCCGCAGGGCACATTTGTGAATTTTTATGAATTTTGTTGTTTGTTTGTTTGTTTTTTCTTTTTTGTTTTTTTTTTTTTTGTGACGATATCGGGCCATTTCGTCCGAAGCACGGTGTCATTCAGACAGTGCTGCGACTAACGGTCGGGATCGATTATCAAGGAGTAATCGATTAACAGAGATAAAAATGAAACAAAATCAGTTTACCCTAAACCTTGCTCAGTTTACGGTGCGTTTAACAGGGCCTTAGAACATCTATAGGGGTGAATGATAAAGGAAAATGATTACCATTTTTTTTTAAATAGTTTTATGCTTACGACAGTTACGCTACTGCTGTCACAGGAAATACTGGATCCTACGCCCGAAAAAAAGTATTCGGTTATGCCCCCAAAACGATCAACGAATCAGAAATTATTCCGAGCATGAGCTGCGACGAAAATAACGATCTGGACTTACCGTTGTCGTGGACGTTCACGATTTGTTCTGAATGGATTGTCTTCATGTTGTGTTCACCTTCAACGAGAAAGAACACATCAAACACTTGAAACTTTAAAAAAAACGTAAAAATATAGCGTTTCTAAGATGGCTTACAACATTGTCTATCGGGGAGAGGGGGAGGTGGGAACATGTATTATTCCATTTTCCACAAAAAGGGGGTTCTTTTGCAACTGCACTGCGCGTTTGGTTAAACAAGAATGTCCGTGGACATTGTGCCCAGCCGTTAACGCGAAGACATTACACAGGTGAAAGGAGACACCGACCACTCAGAACAAACTCTGGCCAATAGTGTTCTCAAATAATCGGACCAGATCTGCTGGACGATTGTCCAGTTTCTTTGTTTTTTGTTTGTTTGTTTGTTTGTTTGTTTTGTTTGTTTTGTTTTTTTTCTGAACTGACAACAAAAATACTCCACCTCTACGGAAGGGCCACTTGGGATGAAGAAAGGGAGGGAGGGAAAAAAAGTTTTTATGTACTGATACTTTCATTTAATTTTGTTCAAGTCAGTTGTATACATTTATTATTTCTTCCATCAAGGGGGGAGAGGGAGGGAGGGGTGGGGGGCGCAGCGATTATTACGGTACAATTGTAGTGGTGCCAAGCGTTGTGCAACTAATCGGTGTAAATGCTTTAACAGCAGAACAAAATGTTCCCGCCGATGCCACGGTAATCATAATTGTAATAATAAATGTTAATCATGTCAGACGCCACCAAAACATGTCCAATGTCAGTAGTTCAGTACTCGGTAGTTCAGTACTCTGTAGTTCAGTACTGTGTACTTGCTGTACCAGATGGTCTGAAAGAACGAAACTTTTTGGGGGGATTATGTTTTGAGAAAGAGTCGCTGAAAGGTACAATGTAAGATCATTTGGAGAATATTCCAATTTGAAGCTAAAAATCGATAAGATTACCTCATAAATATGAAGAGCATGAATAAGGTTTGTCCCTGTTTCTTATTCTACTATCTGGGTGACAATTAAAATGTTCAAATTATTCCGTTTCTTTTTTTTTCACCGATTTGGGTCCGACATTTCATGAAATGAAACGACAAAGTGGAAATTTTAAGTCATTTCATGAAACGACAAATGATAGCAGACAGTGCCATGCCATGAAGACGTGGCTTTCGCTCATTGACTGTAAGATATGTATCGATTGATGCTTTTGTACGAGTACACGTTTCATGTTTAACCGAAACTAGAGCTTCAGCGAGGTAGGATCCCCAGTGGAACACATGTCATTGATATTAGTAAATTCATTGAAAGTGAAAATCCTACATTGCCTAACATTTTTTTTTTTTTTTGGTTGATTTAAAAAATAAGACGACGTTGCACACCTTCAATATACGTATTAACCGCATGAAAAACGAAAAAAGCATTATCATGAACAGTTCTACAGTTACCGCCTGGACAAAAGATAGTATACTAGAGCGGACAGATAGACAAGCTGAAAACTATATCCCTCCGTTGCATGGGGGATAATAAAGGTTCATCTGAATTGCTTCCTGCCAAGAGTCACTCACGTGGTGAAACATTAATTTCAGGTTATCTTGGATTTTTTTTTTGGGTGCCAAAAACCAGGGTAAATATATTTGTCCTGAAAAATTCAGAGCAAGTATACTTAACCTGACACGGTCAAAATAAAGACGCTCTGTAACACATATAAATAATTATGAAATATCGTATAAAAATCGGTTTCTTACACAGAGTCCCCACATCTATTTCAAAGTGATTTTGATGATTTGCCCCATTCACTTCTATGCTATACACCGCCCCCCCCCCCAAAAAAAGAACAAGAGGGAACGAAAATGAATCCCCCCCCCCCCCCTCCTCGAGATGGTCAGGTTGGGGCATGCAAGTTAACAAACATACATATTCGGACGACGGATGAAAAGGCGGAAGTGCGCACGCTGAAAATCATAAGTGGATTCAGTTTCCTCTCTGAGATTTACGCAAAAAAGGATTCCATTTTATGGGGGATAAACACAGAAACAGAAAAACTTAGAAACACAGAGGTCAATGAAGAACTACATAAAAATCACTTCGAAAATGATACAGCCTTCTTTATGCGTTAGAAACCTATAAGCTGATTCGCATTCACCCTTCTTCCCAAAAGGTTCTGCGTTTCGACTGAGTTCAGTTGGGATAATGATATGACAATATATGATGAGTTTTAAATTCGTACGCGTGCATGTTGAAAGAAAATTTGAATTTTTGATGTTTTTCTTTTATTATTTCTTTATAATTTAACCCAAAAATTTGCAATAGAAACGACACCTCCATCGGATATATCTCAAAGTACAAACTGGCTTATTATACTAATGTCATACAAAAAAAATTTCACATTCCAATATTATTGAGTTAAGTTTTAACACCTTATAGATACACCATATATTTTTCTTGTTTCTTTTTTTTTTATACACTGGAATCCTGACAGTTTCCTCCACTGAGCATGTGCACTCGAAACCGGTAACTAGCTTATACTCATAACTGTCACATTATCGTTATATACGGTCTCACTATAATGCGCATTCCACGTACGATCTTTTAAGTAATTAATCGCACACGATTCCCATCCCCACTTCCGATGTTCTTTGTCTTTCAGTTCTAGCAGCCGGACCACTATTTATGCACTTCATATAAAAAGAGGAGGGGCTGTAAAAAAATTTATCGTTGCCAAAACATGATATGCACCTTAACATGTTCTAGATTTTGGGTCTGAAAACATCGTTTAGCACACCTCAATCGCCCTAAATCACCTTCAATAACCTCAATCACCCTCAACAAGTCTCTTGTAAAATCCCATCTTGTCTCTTCGTGTTTGGTGACACATCCGAGGACACCTGCCCACCGCAATCCATTTATCCAAACGATTTCTAATAAGAGAGATGAAGCTCTCAGCCGGCTTTAATGCACCCAGGGCACGATTTGTGAGGCCCGGCTGTAGGCTGTTCCATTTTCTGGCCGCATTGGATAAGAAGCTGAACTTGCATGCATCTTATGATGTGGATAGACGAGTAGGTCAGTTGAGCTCTTCCGGAGGTGCAAGGACTCTCCTTTAAACACCAGAATGAGTCGGTTCTATCGACGACGCTCTGATAGGAATGTTAGGTCAAGTTGCTTCAAAATTGAGGTTACACAAACGGCGTCATAACTGTAGTTGGAGGTAATGAATCTAGCTGGGCATTTCTGTACACTCTCTAGCTGGTCCTGCAGGTAAACTTGGTGAGGATCTTAAACGGTACTCGCATACTCTGAGACGGGTCTGCCCAGGCCTCTATAAGCCAGGAGGCGAACCTCAGGTTAACACTGGTTTAGATCATTCCTCTTAAGTAATCCTAAAGTTTGGTTAACCCCCCCCCCTCCCCCCCCCCCAAAAAAAAAACGGCATGCTACAACGTTTCCAAGCGCAGCTCTAAATCCACGCTCTGTAAGGATATGCAAGTCAACTGCACTCGCTCTGAGGCACCTCTGTGGCTAATTTGTGCGAGGTTCAACTAGCAACAAGTCTTTACTGGCAGATGCTAAAGGTAATGATACGCAACTTCTGTGTTGCGCTTTCTTTAAAAGAAAATAATACGGAAATAACCACAAATCTAACACAAAAATTGTAATTTTAGTCTATGAAAATATCTCAGGACTTTACATTAACGACTGCCCCACCTGCCAGGGCAGGTGAAAGGCCTGGTGGGGCAGGTAGACTCGCCCGGTTGGCTTCCCCACCTGGCAGGTAGATCCGTTCAGGGGGGACGTGGCGTGACGTAATACCTTAACAACATACATGCTAGCTGCAGCTGGCCTAATACTAGCCACTGGCATGTTGCCAGTTTCTATATGCAAAATTAAAAACTTACAAATGTCCAACATAAGAGACAAAAAGGTGAGGTGCTGGTGGGGCAGGTAGATTTAAAATCTACTTGCCCCACCTGGGAGGTGCCGAAAAAAGTTAAGGTAAAGCCCTGTTCTTAATAGTCATTAGTTTGTATACAGGGAGCATAGTTTATTACGTGATAAAGTTAACACAATTTTTGCAATTATCCACCATAAAACAATTTTGAATTGATATTTCGAAAAGAATGGCAGAAATTCCAAGTTAAATATTGTGGGTGCATAAAACAAATTTTTTCCGAATTCTGCATCTATCAACTATTTTATTACATACATACAGATAATCTATAACCCATTTACAGGGCTCGAACTTAACTATTTTTGACTCGGAGCCACTGGGCTCCCGGGTCTGAAAATCTGGGCGCCCGACCCAAAATCTGGGAGCCCGGAGTATGCATGTTTGATAAAATAAAAAAAAAAATACAAAAAAGAAAAAAAAAAACAGTGTATTCCATTTTTTATTAATGCCACACTTTTTATAACATGAATTCTAAGTTCTGCCAAGCTTCTTTTTCTTCATTTACGTCTTGTTTGTCTTTTTCATTATTTTCCTCTTTTTTTTTGTCCATCATATCGGGACGCCTTATTCGAACACCTGAAGTGGCCTAAAGATCGGTGGCATGGCTTGGGTCAAAGCTAGATATTTCTTCTGATTCCAGTTGAACCATCATGAAGCATGAAGTCACTAACGTGATCATCACTTAGACAGGACCGCCAATCACTTTTCGTTTTTCAGCCCCCACCGGGGCTATATGCCTCGGAAGGGGTTTATGGATTGGGATGTGTACGCCATTTGGTCTGAAAGTTTACAGGACTCACCCCCATGGTCGTAGCTTGATGCACACCATTTTTTTTTTTTTTTTTTTTTTTTTTGGCGTTCCGATGTTTTTTTTTTTTTTAATTTTAGTGCTTTTAATACTGTTTTTAGACTTTGTTTGTGCGATATCGCAAAAATAGCCCATCAACTCTTCACCATACCTTGCAGAAAGAAAGACCATATAGTGCAGATTTGCACTGAGGATTTTTTTTTTTTTTTCAAAAATTGAATTTTTGACGAATTTTTGAAATTTTCACTTAGGTGTTTTTTTTTAACTGTTTTGGACTTTGTTTACGCGATATCTCTAAAACATTTCATCAGATCTTCAAACCTTTTAGAAAGAAAGACCATACTACGGCGATCATTTCTAAATGGTTATTTTTTATTTCTGTCAAAAATTGAATTTTTGACGAACTTTTGGTACTTTCAATTTGGTTTGTTTTTAGCTGTTTTGGACTTTGTTCATGCGATATCTCTAAAACAGTTCATCGGATCTTCACCAAACCCTAGAATTAGAAAGACCAGATAGTGTACATCATCACGAAGGTTGATTCTGGTTAAAAATTGTACTTTGAACGATTTTTTTAAATTTCACTTTGGTGTGTTTTTGACTTTCTGACTATGTGTACACGGTATCTCAGGGACAGCTGATTCGATTTTGATCAAATCTAGCAGGAAGAAAGACCCGATAGTGTAGATGGTCACTAAGTAGTGGGTCTGTCTGGTAAATGGGTTAGGCTGGCTAAGGAAAATGATCCAAATGCACTTTGAAATTTGCCAAATCCTGGAAATTATTCAGCATCGGAATGAGTTTGTTAACACTATATCTCAATAACAACTGCAGGGATTTCAATGAACTTGGTATGTGGCTTCTATGGGAACAAACACAGATTGGTATTGTAAATGCGCCAGGTTCGTCCAAGGAAAATGCACCAAGTGGACTTGGAAAATTTCAGCTCTTGATTAACTATTGATGGCCGTGTTTAACTGATGGGGGGCCTGTGGGGAATATGTGAGCTATGCACACTACTCTCGTTTCACAATGTAGTCTTGAAATTTTTCAAAACTGATTTCTTATCAATTATAAACAAATTCATTGTGGAGAAACCTGATGTGCTCTAATGTGCAGTTTTTTAAGCATGGATTTCTCATAAAATAATAAAAAATAATTAATTTCATTGTTAAGTTTCTGACGTCACAATAAATAAAATCCAATTTCAGTATTGTAAAAAAAAAAAAAAAAAAAAAAAAAAAAAAATACCGGATTTTCCGGGAGCCAGCCGGGCTCCGAGATCAAAAAATCTCGTAGCCCGCCGCGAAATCTGGGAGCTTCGGGCTCCCGCTAATTTCGAGCCCTGCATTTGTATAAATTTTTGGTCACTTGACTTTGATCATATGATATGGCAGCCACAGATATGGAGCCCATTAAAAATTGTGCCTCTTTTACAAAAAGGATATATTGGGCATTCTTCTGTAAATGTTTAAATAATTGGGGCTGGTATGCAGGATTTGTGCCTCAGAACATATGAAGTTGATCCCCATTAGCAGAGCTTTGTAGCTGTGACAAAGCGATGTTTTTTTAGATTAGAGCTTAGCGGTCCGCTTCTGAGGTTCGGCATACCTCCTTCAAATATCATTATACAAATATGCAAGTCAACTACGCTGACTTTGAGGTACCTCTTTGGCGGTGTTCTGCAAAATTCAACGACCCACAAGCCTTTATTGGCATTCGCTAAAGGCCCTCAAAGTACAGCGGTAATGACACACAACTTTTGTTTTACGTCTTCTTTAAAAGAACAAAATACGCAAATAACCACATATCTCCCACAACAATGACATCTAATTTACATAACGGGAACATGGTTTATTATGGAACAAGTTTGTCCAAGGACAAAGTCCCAGCTTACGAAAAGCAATAAGACCCATTCCAGCGTGCATGAGCGAAGGAATTTCCCTGAAATATCGAGCTTCAAAAGATGAGACGGCAAAGAGCTAGCTCAATAATTAATTTAGCACCGGACCAGAACATAGACCGATAAATGCATACAGAGATTTCTTTACGTGAAAAATGGGGAACAGATTTTTTGTATCTCTGGTAGACTGGATAGTCTGCCATAGATACCTTCAAACAACGCTCGCATTTCGGACCAGTGCGCATATTTATGTAACTTGCCTCGATGCGCGGTTCTTATTCAGACAAGTACGCATGTTTATTTAATTTGCGTTGATGCGCGGCTCTCATTTTGGAACCGTGCACATGTTCATTTAACTTAATAAAGATTAATGCGCGGTTCTTATTCCAGACCAATGCGCATGTTTATTTTACTTTCGTTGATGAGCGGTACTTATTTTGGACAAGTGCGCAAGTTTCCTTAGGTTGTCTTGATGCGCGGTTCGCATTTCGGCAGAGTTTGCATGTTTATCTAACTTGCACGGTGCGCATGTTTATTTAACTTGCGTTGACGCGCGGTTCGAATATCGGACCAGTGCGCATGTTTATTTAACTTGCATTGATGCGCGGTACTTATTCTGGACCAGTACAAATGTTTATTTAACTTGCGTTGGAGCGTGGTTCACATTTCGAACCACTCCACACGTTTATTTAAGTGGCGTTGATGCGCGGTTCGAATTTCGGACCAGTGCGCATGTTTATTTAACTTGCGTTGATGCGCGGTGCTTATTTTGGACCAGTGCACATGTTTATTTAACTTGCGTTGATGTGCGGTTGGCATATCGGACCAGCGCCCATGCTTTTTTACCTTGTGTTGATGTGCGGTTCTTATTTCGGATCAGTGCGCATGTTTATTTACCTTGTGTTGATGTGCGGTTCTTCTTTCGGATCAATGCGCATGTTTATTTACTTGTGTTGATGTGCGGTTCTTATTTCGGATCAGTGCGCATGTTTGTTTTACTTGCGTTGATGAGCGGTACTTATTTTGGACAAGTGTACAAGTTTCCTTGGGTTGCCTTGATGCGCGGTTCGCATTTCGGAAGAGTTTGCATGTTTATCTATCTTGCGTTGATGCACGGTGCTTATTTTGGACGTGTGCATATGTTAATATAACTTGCGTTGGTGCGCGGTTTGCATTTTGGACCAGTGCGCATGTTTATTTAACTTGCGTTGATGCGCGGTGCTTATTTTGGACCATTGCAAATATTTATTTAACTTCCGTTGGCGCGTGGTTCGCATTTCGAACCACTGCGCATGTTTATTTAACGTGTGTCGATGTGCGGTTCTTATTTCAGGCCAATGCGCATATTTCTTTAATTTGAGTTGATGCGCGGTTCTTATTCTGGACCAGTGCGCATGTTTATTTAAGTTGCGTTGATACGCAGTTCTTATTTTGAATAGTGCGCACGTTATTTAACTTGCGTTAATGCGCAGTTCGGTTCGCATTTCTAACCAGTGCGCATGTTTATTTAACTTGCGTTAATGCTCGGTTCCCATTTCTGACCAGTGTGTTTGTTTATTTAGCTTGCGTTAATGAACGTTTCGCATTTTTCACCAGTGCGCACGTTTATTTAACTTGTGTTGATGCGTGGTTCGCATTTTGGACCAGTGCGCATATTTATTTAACTTGTGTTGGTGCTCGGTACTTATTTTAGATCAGTGCAGATGTGTATTTAACTTGCGCTGAGGAGCGGTTCGGAATTCGGACCAGTGTACCTGTTTCTTTAGGTTGCGTTCATGCGAGGTTCGCATTTCGGACCAGTGCGTAGGTTCACTTAACGTGCGTTGACACGCGAATTGCATTTCGGACCAGAACGCATGTTTATTTCAGTCCCGTCGATGCCCGACTCTTATGTCTATTCAACTTGCGTCGATTCGTGGTTCTTTCTTCGGACCACTGCGCATGTTTATTTAACTCGCGTTGATGCGAGGTTCTCATTTCAGACCACTGCGCATGTCTATTCAACTTTCGCCAATGTGTGGTTCTTTTTGTCGGACAAGAAGCGCGTGTTTGTCTAACTTGCGTTGATGTGTGGTGCTTATTTTGGACCGGATCGCATGTTTATTTAACATCCGTCGATGCGCGGTTCGCATTTCCGACCATTGCCCATGTTTATTTAACTTGCGTTGATGCGTGGTTCTAATTTCAGACCAGTGCGCATGTTTCTTTGGGTTGCGCTGATGCGCGGTTCTTTTTTTCGGACCAGTGTGCATATTTATTTAACTTGCGT
This sequence comes from Protula sp. h YS-2021, assembly GCA_949752745.1. NCBI lineage: Eukaryota > Metazoa > Annelida > Polychaeta > Sabellida > Serpulidae > Protula > Protula sp. h YS-2021. Next base: position 105,589,488 of record OX457025.1, on the reverse strand, counting down.
TGATGCGCGGTTCGCATTTCGGACCAGTGCGCATGTTTCTTTAGGTTGCGTTGATGCTCGATCCGCATTTCGGACCACTGCGCATGTCTATTCAATTTGCGTCGACGCGTAGTTCTTTTTTCGGACCATTGCGCATGTTTATTTAACTTGCGTTGATGCGCGGTGCTTATTTTGGACCAGTTTGCAAGTTTATCTTTCCTCAATGGTTCACATTTCGGACCAATGCGAATGTTTATTTAACTTGCGTCGATGTGCGGTTGTTAAATCTGACTACTGCGCAAGTTCATTTAACTTGCGTTTATTCATTTATTTTTTTTTTAAATTCCGAAAAAAATTCAAAAGTTTTCCAATTCACTCAAAAAGCACAAGCCGTATGCATGACCCCCTAAAGTCGGCTTGTATCAAAAATAAATGAAATCTGATAAAAACAGTAGGAGGAAATGCATTTTGAAGTTTTTTTATTCAAAAATTCCCCAAAAATTCTGATCGACTCGAAAAGCACAGGCCGTATTCACGACACCCTAAGCATGCCTCAGCCCCAAAATAAATGATGTCTGATCAAAACTGCAGGAGAAGATGCATTTTGAGGTATTTTCATCAAAAATTCCCTATCGAAATCAAGAATTCCCAAGTCGAGTCAAATAGCACAAGCCGTATGCCCGACCCACCTGAGGATGCCTCATACCAAAAATAAATGAAATCGGATTAAAACTGTAGGAGGAAATGCATTTGAAGTTTTTTTTCAAAAATTCCCTAAAAATACAGAAATTATCGGATCGACTAAAAAGCGCAAGCCGTATGCTCAACCCCTTAGGGATGCCTCAAACCAAAAAAAAAAAAAAAAAAAAGAGAGAGAGAAAGATCAAAACTGTAGGGGAAAATGCATTTTGAAGTTTTTTTTCTTCAAAAGCTCCCTAAAAATACAAAAATTGTCCGGTCGACTAAAAAGCACAAGCCGTATGCACGACCTTTTAGGGTCATCGGATCTTTGAGAGGTCAAAAATCGGACCTCTCAAAGATCAAAAATGTAGGACGAGATACATTTTAAATTTTTTTTCTTCAAAAATTCCCCAAAAATCACCCGATCGACTAGAAAAGCACAAGCCGTATGCACGACACTTTAGGGGTGCCTCATACCAAAAATAAATCACATCCGGTCAAAAATGTAGGAGATACATTTTAAAATTTTTTCTTTAAAAATTGGCCAAAAATTCAAAAATCACCCGATCGACTAGAAAAGCACAAGCCGTATGCACGACCCCTTAGGGATGCCTCACACCAAAAATAAATGACATCGAATCAAAATTGTAGGAGTAGATGCATTTTGAATTATTTTCTAAATTTTTGCTTAAAAAATTCCCCAAAAATACAAAAATTGCCCGATCGACTAAAAAAGCACAAGCCGTATGCATGACACTTTAGGGGTGCCTCATACCAAAAATAAATCACATCCGGTCAAAAATGTAGGAGGAGATACATTTTAAATTTTTTTCTTTAAAAATTCGCCAAAAATTAAAAAATCACCCGATCGACTAGAAAAGCACAAGCCGTATGCACGACCCCTTAGGGATACCTCACACCAAAAATAAATGACATCGAATCAAAATTGTAGGAGTAGATGCATTTTGAATTATTTTCTAAATTTTTGCTTAAAAAATTCCCCCAAAATACAAAAATTGCCCGATCGACTAAAAAAGCACAAGCCGTATGCACGACACTTTAGGGGTGCCTCATACCAAAAATAAATCACATCCGGTCAAAAATGTAGGAGGAGATACATTTTAAAATTTTTTCTTTAAAAATTCGCCAAAAATTCAAAAATCACCCGATCGACTAGAAAAGCACAAGCCGTATGCACGACTCCTTAGGGATGCCTCACACCAAAAATAAATGACATCGAATCGAAATTGTAGGAGTAGATGCATTTTGAATTATTTTCTAAATTGCCCGATCGACTAAAAAAGCACAAGCCGTATGCACGACACTTTAGGGGTGCCTCATACCAAAAATAAATCACATCCGGTCAAAAATGTAGGAGATACATTTTAAAATTTTTTCTTTAAAAATTGGCCAAAAATTCAAAAATCACCCGATCGACTAGAAAAGCACAAGCCGTATGCACGACCCCTTAGGGATGCCTCACACCAAAAATAAATGACATCGAATCAAAATTGTAGGAGTAGATGCATTTTGAATTATTTTCTAAATTTTTGCTTAAAAAATTCCCCAAAAATACAAAAATTGCCCGATCGACTAAAAAAGCACAAGCCGTATGCATGACACTTTAGGGGTGCCTCATACCAAAAATAAATCACATCCGGTCAAAAATGTAGGAGGAGATACATTTTAATTTTTTTTCTTTAAAAATTCGCCAAAAATTAAAAAATCACCCGATCGACTAGAAAAGCACAAGCCGTATGCACGACCCCTTAGGGATACCTCACACCAAAAATAAATGACATCGAATCAAAATTGTAGGAGTAGATGCATTTTGAATTATTTTCTAAATTTTTGCTTAAAAAATTCCCCCAAAATACAAAAATTGCCCGATCGACTAAAAAAGCACAAGCCGTATGCACGACACTTTAGGGGTGCCTCATACCAAAAATAAATCACATCCGGTCAAAAATGTAGGAGGAGATACATTTTAAAATTTTTTCTTTAAAAATTCGCCAAAAATTCAAAAATCACCCGATCGACTAGAAAAGCACAAGCCGTATGCACGACCCCTTAGGGATGCCTCACACCAAAAATAAATGACATCGAATCGAAATTGTAGGAGTAGATACATTTTGAATTATTTTCTAAATTGCCCGATCGACTAAAAAAGCACAAGCCGTATGCACGACACTTTAGGGGTGCCTCATACCAAAAATAAATCACATCCGGTCAAAAATGTAGGAGATACATTTTAAAATTTTTTCTTTAAAAATTGGCCAAAAATTCAAAAATCACCCGATCGACTAGAAAAGCACAAGCCGTATGCACGACCCCTTAGGGATGCCTCACACCAAAAATAAATGACATCGAATCAAAATTGTAGGAGTAGATGCATTTTGAATTATTTTCTAAATTTTTGCTTAAAAAATTCCCCAAAAATACAAAAATTGCCCGATCGACTAAAAAAGCACAAGCCGTATGCATGACACTTTAGGGGTGCCTCATACCAAAAATAAATCACATCCGGTCAAAAATGTAGGAGGAGATACATTTTAAATTTTTTTCTTTAAAAATTCGCCAAAAATTAAAAAATCACCCGATCGACTAGAAAAGCACAAGCCGTATGCACGACCCCTTAGGGATACCTCACACCAAAAATAAATGACATCGAATCAAAATTGTAGGAGTAGATGCATTTTGAATTATTTTCTAAATTTTTGCTTAAAAAATTCCCCCAAAATACAAAAATTGCCCGATCGACTAAAAAAGCACAAGCCGTATGCACGACACTTTAGGGGTGCCTCATACCAAAAATAAATCACATCCGGTCAAAAATGTAGGAGGAGATACATTTTAAAATTTTTTCTTTAAAAATTCGCCAAAAATTCAAAAATCACCCGATCGACTAGAAAAGCACAAGCCGTATGCACGACTCCTTAGGGATGCCTCACACCAAAAATAAATGACATCAGATCAAAATTGTAGGAGGAGATGCATTTTGAACCAAAGTTTACTAAATAAACAACTAACTAACTAACTAACTAACTAACTAACTAACTAACGGACACCGCGCGCAAACCGATAGGAATACCCCACCTTACGTGTAACGTAAGCTGGGCTAAAAAGTGAAAATAAATTTTGTAATTACCTGCAAAAAATTACCAATTACCTAGGACCATCCGCCACTTTTCAGTGGTTTTTGCGCAATAACTCTCATGTTTTGAATTCGATTACCCAATAGTGTGGTATGTGGCAAATACAGGATTTTACACATGTTTTCTGTTATGCGCGAAGTAAAATGTTGTGATTCATGAAAATGCCAGGCCAATAAATTCTTTTCGGTCAGGATTTTCGAGCGTAGTTGTAACTCGCCACTTTATTCTGCCATCCCGAAATATCAATATTTTAAATGCAAACTATAAAATATATCAACTCGCTTTCCAAACGGCGAAACGACAGTGACTGGCGGATTTAATCTAGGTTACTGGTACCATTTGAAAAAGCATGGAAAAACTTAACGTTAAATATTATGGGTGTGCAAAATAAGTTTATACCTAATTCTGCATCTATCAATTGTTTTTATACACTTTTACAGAAAATATATAACATTCTTTGGTTTTATTTAAATTTCTGGTCAATCGACTTTGGTCAAGTGACATAAGGGTCCGAACGTTAAACTTTTGGTGGGTGAGTGCGGAAGCTAACTTTTCTGCCCTTTACCGAAGAAATTAAAGATATGCAGCCCAATAAAATTTTGCCTGGTTTGCAAAAAGAGGACTTTGTGCATGAATTAACAGTAAATGTTTGAATAATAAAACTATTATGCAGGATTCGTGCCCCAGAACATATAAAGTTGACCCCTATCAGTGGAACAATGTAAGGCTTCGTAGCTCTGACGGAGAGATATACGATGTTATACAAGTCAAAGCTGACTCGGAGCCAACCAATAAAATGCCTGAAAATGCCAGCTGACGTTCATTGTACCGAATTATAAGCACCCGACATCTCTCTGGAGATCGAGGCAGCCACTGACTTTGTTAATGGCACGGTAACACACGCAACAAATAGTTTCGTCGTGGGGGATGTTCACGAGGATATCTTAATATGTACGAGGAACAATATCAGAACCAATTCAGTGCCTTGATATCAACAGTACTCATTTGTTGATTGGGAATTCAAGATTGTGTACTAATCCAAATCATACGGCCAAAATAAATATATCTTTATATTTGGCATTCTGCCGTTATGTTGGGAAATAATTTATGATTTTCAAAATCAACTGACCGACATTCACGACCAAAACATCGGCAACCGGAAAAGGAAGAGCTAAAAAGAAGAGGCTAGTTTTCAAAATATTCTCGCTTGCATCTAATCTTTATTATGATTATTATTTTTAGCTGGTTTTATATATATATATATATATATATATATATATATATATGGGTCGAATAACTTTTTTTCTGTTTGAATTCTATAATATTTCACAATCTATACATTTCACAATTAAATCGTCGAATAAGTTACTAAACAGCTTTCATCGACCTTGAAGTCTCACAATGCATATTTTGAAAATCTTTTTATACCATTACACTTTCACGGGAATCAAATTCTTTTAATATCATTTTAAGCAGTTTTTAATTTAACCGACTTTTCTTAATATTGAAAATTGAACATTCAAAAAAATTTTCCGGAAGAAGTGTCTAAAAATGTGAACGAAATGGGTAACAAAACTAGAAATGGTAACAAAACTCGAGTATCTCAAAACTATTGTCAATAAATATAAATCACAATCCGTCCTACAGGTTGTTTACGGAATATACCATTTGCTACGATATTTTGACCTATAAATACATCACAGAAAAAAATGAAGGGCAAAGGTTCCGATCGAATTTAATCAGGACAGTAAAAAACCTTAACTGAAACCAAGTGAAAGAGGAAAATATTAGATCAACCCATTTCAGAAGAGAATATATTGGTAGGCAAAGTCACAAAGGTAATAAGATGTTGATGTAACACACAATTTATTATGCGAAGTTTAAGGCATCAAAATCTGTGTAGCATACTTTGCTGGGTGTACTATCACACCTCATGGTCATTTTAATGGTACTGGTCTATTTATTTATTTATTTATTTATTTATTTATTTATTTATTTATTTATTTATTTATTATGATGAACACGTTTCTAGTTTAAAATGTTCTTTGCGGTTTAAAAAATAACAAAAGAAATATTAATTTGCAAAAAATAAAAACAAAAAGAAATTAGTAAATAGCATTATATATGAAAAGATTAAACAGATCAGCAAATAAATTTAGCATGGATCTTTATTCTAAACAACAAATGAAAACGTATTTCCCCTCAGTCAAAAAAATAAATCCAGCTTATAGATTAACTTTTCGTTTTTTTCATTTTTTCACGAAGTGCTCTATTTTGCTTTGAGATCGTGATTTCTTTTGGGATTACATTTATTTTTAAAAATCATCTTTCTTTCGGGTTGTTTTGCTAAAGACCTAAACTATCTTTGACCTGCCATAAAAATAAATGCAAGATGTGCAATCTAGATATGACAACCTTATTCATAGGGTGATTAGGACATGCAAAATAAAATTGTCCGTTTCATGACAAGTCATAAAGTTGCTAACCTTCACATTGGTTCAAATTAGTAAGATATGCTTAAAAATGTATTTTTCTATCGCTTTTAATTATCGGCTAACCTCTCAGATTTAGCTTTCTTCCTGCTTCTTCTTCATAAAGTGTTCGTATCTTGCAACTTAATTTGAAAGTTCGGATTAAATTAATTTGTTGCACAAAACCACACACATTGCATTTTGCTCAAAAATGATTGATTTTGCTTTTGTGCATTTATTACCAATATATTGATAAATACTTTTGCATAAAATTACATATGAAACGCATAAAATATATGCATTACTTCGATGCCAATTTTCAAGCTGATAATTTTCTTGAAAAATGATTGTTCATTGACATTATATTTACATAGAAGAGTATGCACAAATCATTACAGAAATAGATCTGTTTTATAAATTTTGGAATTTGAATTCATATTACTAAATACTGTATCGTTAAATGCACCGCTTCATTTTGAAGAGGTGCATTATACTTACCTTTTTGAGAATGGCGTCATATGATTACTGACATTACAATAAATATTTATCGGACTCTGAGTTTCTGCAGTCCAAGCCGTTTCATAACACACTAATTTTACATTTGTCCTTTCTGTCACTCAATCGTCATTTTGTGCTGCAATTGTATTAATGAAGTGTATTACTTTTGGAACAACAGGGAAAATGAAAACTAGAAGCTATTTTTGTATATAGCGTAATGAGCAAGTAAGGTAATTGGACATTTCTAGGTCATGTTTCCAAGTGAACACTTGTTTGCACATTATACAAATCACTAAGTAAGAAGTGAAGGACTCTTGACAACATTTTATTTCAAGACATTTGATAATAACCCAAAACAAACGGTTGTGATCAAAGTTCTGGAAATATGGACAGACAAAGACAAGGTCAAAATCCACAAGGATCTGGGTAAGCCCTCTTCACAAATTATTTAAATAGTTAAAAACAGCAAATCTCTTCTCAGTTTAAAGGAGTTGAAAATGTACAATGTATATTGCTTAATTTGTGAATACCATGTGCTGTATTATATATATGGGAAAAATTCCAGTCTTTTTTGTGGAAATCTGTCAATAATAATGAAATCGCCTTGTAGCTAATATAATATTCTGACTTTGCCTTTTTGTAGAGATATGGTCAAGGGGCAGACTAGTGAGAGTGAAAAAGGGAAAGGTAGGTAACATTTTTAAATGATATTTTAGAGTGCAGTAGGTTATTATACAGTTCTCATATTTTCTTAAATCTGTTTTTAATTATTTGAAATTAGCTTTATGGACACAAGTAACTTATGCAATTAAAAATAATGTGCAATGTAATCATGAATAAACAAATATATAAGAAATTTATTGTTTTTAATATATGGCCGTAATACACTAAATACTGTATTACATATGTATAATACTTACTGTTCTAGACAACCCACCAAAAACTCAAACTTCGGAGAACACGGAGGTGCCAAAAAAGAGAACCGCGGATTAAACTGAAGCTGCATCAAAACATAGCCATCATCAACCGGCAATTTTTACCTTTTGACTTTTTCTGATTTCAGCATATATATGAGCTACCTTATACGGACATAAACTACTTCTTCCGAGTTTTGTGTAAGTAAAACACAGCTAAATAATGTTTTTGCGGTTTAGGCACATGTAAGAAAGGACAATCACAAAAAAATGAATTGTAATCACACCACATTTTATAACATAATTAAAACACCACCGCTAGCATTGGCCGTTTTAATTTTGAGTTTCGAATCACTATTCCTTAAATTATTTTGTGTATTTTCAAAATCCGTAGTAGAATTAAAATGCTAAAGCATTTATGACCGGTTTACATCTTGGGATATATCAAATGGTAAAACAGTCTTGGATTGAAACTAATATTATTTCAAGCAATCCAAGATTACAATCCGTGTATCAGAATTTTGGGTACATGCAACAGCTGTCAAAATAATCTTGGACTGCAAAATAATCCTAGATGAGATTACGATAAAGTTTTTGTTTTTGTTCTTTCCTTGTTTTACGAATGCAGAACTACACTTCTGGAAAAACATCTATGAGTAATACTGATTTATTTATTTAATTATTTAATTATTTATTATTGAAATAGTGTGTTTTTCGTGCGCATTGGTTAAAGAGAGTGTCTTATTTTAGATCGGATTAAGCATTGGTTTAAACAGTCATGAGTATGCATCGTAACTGACGTAATTGTGTCAACCTCTCTATTCTTAATTTCTTTCACTTGTTAAATACATAAAACCAATATATGTATTCTGGGTTGTTCTCAAACAGTGTTGTGATATTTATTTATTGCTCTGAAAAAATGCCAGGGAGAATTTGAAAACAGTATTCTAGGTATCAAAAGTAGGTTGTAAAGTGTGATCTAGTATTCAATAAAGCAGCAATGAAATATACAGTAAAACAAAAAAAGCATAAAATAGTAAAACTAATTAGAAATTTGGCTTAAGTATACTAGACTTCTGAATTTATTCAACAGATATAACAGTCCGAGAATTTTATGAAATTCTTGTAGATATATACAGATTATCTATAAATTTAATGGATTTTATTTAGCTTAAGAGCGTTAACTGATAAAATTATCTTTATAGCCAAGTAGCAGAATAAATGAAATAACATATCCTTTCACACTGTTTGTAAGAAATTTGATTTACTCTAAATTGTTTGTATTAGAAAAACATATTAAAATCTTTTAGTTCTAACTGTTCTATTGGTATATACCCAGGCAAGACAATCAGTCAAATTAAAAGTGTTTTATGACATTTTGGCCAAAAAACCACTCATTCAATTATTAGTGTCTTGAAATATCAGTTGGAGCTTTAACAAATTTGTAAAATATAATGATATTATGCCACATGTAAGGGATATACAATGAACTGACTTTTCACATAGTTTCCTTTCTTTACAGCTCCTGTCTCATATAGATATGAAATAAACACATTTCCCAAGATTGTTAGTGTTTCATTTGGAAATGTGGCAACAACTTAATACTGTTAAGTAATCATTTCTTCTATCTTTTTCTGTAAGACTCCATAAAGTGTTTTCATAGAAAGAATGCGAGAGGTCTATTTGACGGGATTTAGAAGCATATTGAACATGTGAAATGACTTGTAAATGCTTCTAAAAGAAGATCAAAGGGAAGAAAAGAAAAAAACAAACATAACAACGACAGATTGAAGCAAGCCCAGACTGTTCTCATAGATTTGCCCATATCTGCTTGTCCATGTGGCACGTATACACAACGGTCGGTGTAACCTGTTTAATCGATCTTGTAAATAATGCAAAGAACAGCATAAGCATTTGATTGATTGCCTTGTGATAAAAAAAACATTCATGTTGTCTTTAGAAATGCAAATATCAGGCAGATTTATCTCCAAATTACAAGTGAAATGACGCACAATTCGATCCATGGCAAAAACCACCATTATTTGTCGATTAAATACAAAGATTATGATAATATTTAAGATTATTTTTTTAGGATAGTGGCACAGTGCAAAATCCATCCGAATGTATAGATAGCTCTTGAACAAAATTAAAGCGTCCCAGCATGTTTTAGTTGGGCTAAAATATCTAAATTAATTGATCAATTTTGTTAATAGTCCATAAGAAACATGTTAAAAAGTAACACTAAGATATTTTAATTTTTCCACATTTTCTTGCCGATTTTACTGCAACTAGAAATACTCCCGTCGAAAAACTGAATGCCATAACAGCCAGATAAATCAGTTGAATGCCATATAAACCCTACGAGACTGTAATAACGTGATCTTTCGGGGTCCAGGTAAAACTTCCATAGACCTGTTTCAGCAAAACTATTTATCTAATCGGTAAGAGATAAACCCTTACACAGAGAGTAATATGGGTTAAAATTTTCGGTTGATCAATTGGTCCTGATAGTGAACAAGGACCAAGTTCAAATACAAAACCTAGACCGTTGTTACTATCGAGTAGCAAAATTACACTTGAGGATAATAAAAACATCATTCTGAACTTTAAAATTCCGAATTGACCATAAAAGAGAACGTCTTTTAGGCCCAAAGAGTAAAAAAATAAGGTCATAATTGCTCTGTCTCTAACCGATTTTTCGAGATAATGATCAACGTCCGGTTTTTGACCTTGGCCATGACCGAAGAGGTCAAGGTCACCAAAACACCTCTTACATAACGTTTTTTATACCCTAAGGATAAAAAACAAACTTCTATTTTACCTTGACCATGATTGAGGAGGTGAAGAGCACCGAGGTTACTCTTACATTACGTCTTTTATAGTCAAAGGGTCGAACAAGTTCAAAATCGCTACATCTCTGAACGTTTTCGAGATAATGGTAAACTTTGTTTTTTTTACATTGAGCATGATCGAGGTCAAGGTCACCGACGTACAACTTACCTAGCGTCCGTTATACCCAAAGGGTCAAAAATAAGCTCAAAATTGTTACATCCCTAACCGTTATCGAGATAATTGTCAACTCCCGGTTTTAGACCTAGATCATGACTGAGGAGGTCAAAGTCACTGAAGTACCACTAACATATCGTTTTTTAGTAAAAAGTGTCGAAAATAGCTTCAAAATCTCTCTATCTCTAACCGTTTTCGAGATAATGGTCAACTTCCTATATTTTACCTTGACCATGACTGAGAAGGTCAAGGTCACTGATGTACCGCTTACTTATCGTCGTCTAGTCCATAGGGTCAAAATCTATCTCCAAACCACTCTAACTCTAACCGTATTAGAGATAACGGTCAATCGATCTCTCTGACGTCACGGTAAAAAAATATATTGCGGATTTCTCGACGTCTCATCATGCTCTGACATTAAATTTCATCTTCCTAAGTCAGGTAGCGCAAAATAAAAGCAGTTATTATTATTATTATTATTATTATTATTATTATTATTATTATTATTATTATTATTATTATTATTATTATTATTATTATTATTATTATTATTATTATTATTCTTATTATTATTATTATTATTATTATTATTATTATTATTATTATTATTATTATTATTATTATTATTATTATTATTATTATTATTATTATTATTATTATTATTATTATTATTATTATTATTATTATTATTATTATTATTATTATTCTTATTATTATTATTATTATTATTATTATTATAACAGTTTTTTATATAGCGCCTATTAACATTCCTAAGCGCAAATAACAAGTGTGATAATATGTATTTAAAAATCACATTTTCATACTAAAGTTTCTAGAGGAATTACAAAAGACAGGATGAAAATAAAATTAATCAGAAGCCAACTTGAACAAGTTAAGTTTTTAAAAGTCCCTTAAACTCTTGAACGTTCTTTGCATTTCTAACGCTTGTTGGCAAACGATTCTATTCGATAGGGCCTGCTACTGAAAAGGATCTTCTGCCATAGCTCATATTCGACTTTTTCACAACTAGTGACAGGGAATTTTTAGAGCGTAATGATCGTTCTGGTCTGTATACTTCTGCCATATTGCACATGTAGGACGGGGCAAGTTCGTTCAAAGATATGTATGTTAGAACACATATTTTAAAAACAATGCGTTGCTCCACGGGCAGCCAGTGCAAAAATTTGCATGCAGCTTTGATACTAGCATCCCTTGGAATCTGAGTTATTACACGAGCAGCGCTGTTCATTACGGACTGAAGTTGACTTATGAGTCTCTTGGGTAACCCATAATACAGCGCATTACAGTAGTCCAGCCTACTTATGATTAAGGCATGAACTAGCACTTTTGTCACGTATTCGGTCAGAAAAGGTCGCACATTTTTATCCAGTTTAGGTAGTAAAAACACTTTTTTCGTACATCATTGATCTGCTGCTATAGTAATAGCGTAGAATCCATTATGAAACCTAGGTTTCGCGCTGATTCAGAACGCGAGACTATGTCAGTGTCCAGATCGAGTGTATCGAATTCCATCAGACCTTGATAATGTCTACTCACTAACACCAGGAATTCGGTTTTGTCCTTGTTCAACTTTAATTTATTCTTGCACAGGGAGTCAGCGATAGCTAGTATTCCTTGTTCTAGTTGCTTCTTGGCTGCACTTTGTTCGACGATGGATCGTGGACACACAGCTTTCCAGAGCTGTGTGTCATCGGCGTATCCATGGAAGGCTAATAAAAGAAACCGCAACAGAGATCCAACAAATTTAGTATATTGCGTGTACAATCGCGGGCCTAAAATTGAACCTTGAGGCACAGAACACAGCAGTTCAAAAGCATCTGAAAAGGCTTCATTTATCACAACACGGAAGGAACGACCTTTCAGGTAAGATGAAAACCATCGTAGGGCACTACCCTCGATACCAAAACTGCATTTAAGACGTTTCAAAAAAGAATATCGTGATCTACTGTATCAAAGGCAGCACTCAGATCGAGCAGGGTAACTAAAACGGCTTTGCGGTTGTCGAGATGAGTAAGAGCTTCATCAAAGATCTTAAGCAGCGCTGTCTCTGTACTAGAGAATGGACGGTATGCCGACTGGAATTCCTCAGCTAGCGCATTGATTTGGATCTGGTTAGCTAGTTGTCGATTTACCGCTTCCTCTATGACTTTTGACAAGAACGAAAGGTTTGATACCGACCGGTAATTTTTGTGCTCTTGGGCTAGATTCTGTTTTTTCAACAGGGGGCGCACCAACGCATTCTTTAGTTCATCTGGCATGTGTCCTTCGGTTATTGACAAATTTACTATCCGCAAAATAATTGGTGAGAGTTCATCAAAACAGTCTTTAACTAGATTCGTAGGCAGAGGATCTAATCCACAAGTTTTTGTAGCCAATTTTGAAAATATTGATTTTAGAGCCTTACACGTAATGGGCACGAAGTGGGTCAGAGGTATTCCGCCAAATGATTGATCAAATTCAAATGCACTATTATCACAGTTGATTGAGGAGTTTTTTCTTATTGTCTCAATTTTGTTTGTAAAGAATGAACCGAAATCTTTGGCTAGGTCTTTGGTGGAGTTATGAGCAGGCATTGGATTATCTTTCCTTCGGTGCATAATTGAATTCATTTTCTTGAAAATGTCCCTTTGATTTCCATGGCAGTTTTCAAACTGATTGTTGTAATATTCCTTTTCCATAAGAAATTGGCGAGTCAAAAAGACCTTCGTCATTCTCTCAAAGGCTTTGCGATCATCTTCACAACGGTATTTTCGATATCTTCTCTCATATATATATTCTCTCACATACATAAAAACCATATATATATATATATATATATATATATATATATATATATATATATATATATATATATATATATAATTTATATATATATATATATATATATATATATATATATATATATATATATATATATATATATATATATATATATATATATATATATATATATATATATATATATATATACATTCAGTAGTAAATGGGGAAAACTGAAACACTGAAGTCACCATACACACATGCTATAATCGCTCTCATTGTGGCCAGTTTGGCAATATGCCAATGCTGATATCATACGATGTGAATAAATTGCCAAATCAAATCGGTCGTTGCATTATAATGAGCTTTAATGAGAAGATTTCAATGTCATCTATGCATATAAAATATTAATGCTTTTTCTAAAAGTAATTGAGCTGGACCAACTAGGTATGCTTCATAATGTCTCTACCGAACGTGGTCGTCCTAGCACTAGCAGTCTCAGAGGAGTTCGCGTGACAAGGTCTTGGAGAAAGAAGGGAAGCATACAGAAACACTTTAACATAATGTATGAATCAAATAACTAGGTGATTAAAAATTTCCAAATATAAAGATGTTGATCTTGTTAAGATTGTAGTTTTTAAACGGGAATGCGATCTAGTCTGTTCCCGCAAAATTTGTCTAATTCTTTATTCCCCCATTAGGCGGTGTAGTGGTTTTAATATAGTCACGTCATATCAAATTTGTCCAAAATAGGAGTGTTCAGACAAGTGTTTCTAGATTTCCACATAAATACCTTTGGGGCGCATTTCAGTTTCATATGACTTCAGAAGGCACAAAGAACACGCAGTGAAAGCATGTAAAATAAATGAAACAAATGTTAAGTTCGTGAAATGGATAAAATATTATTCGCTCAAGGTATGAATAATAGCCGTTTGTTTATTTATTTATTGAAAATAAATTCTATAGTTTTGCTTGTGCCAAAATTAAATGTAGTTATATCAGTTTGCAAGCAGAATCTATTAGACTCCATTTCAAATTTCTAAATTTCAAGTTGATATTGAGTTGATTTAATACACTGTTTGTGTATAAAATAAAATATTTCAAGCTTTTTGAACCCGGTAGTAAAGTGTGTCCGAATAATAAAATTCAGACACCTTAGTGTTCCAGTTTTAAGTTCAATATTAATCTTCACAGAAATGAAGGAATCTAAGGGCAAAGAAAAAGGAGCATGTAGACTCAAAAAAGGTTCAACGTCGATTAGTACTCATGTAATGCGTAAGTTCATTTCATTAAAACAGATGCTATGAGCATGTCGACATACTGAAAGAACTTGAAATGTGTTTCAGCTATAGAATTTTCTGTGTTGGTTTAATCTAAAAGAACGTTCAATGTGCGTTGTAAGCAAATGAAGTTTTATTCGGAAATTACTCGCATCATATATCTTGAATAACCTTTATTAGTTTAAATTGGTGTACTACTGAACGAAATTGTATCAATTAATCAGTGCCATTTAAAATTTTTTATAACATTGTATTATTGTATAATTATTTTGTTTAATTATTTGCAGTTTTACCCTACTATAATACACGAAGCATGAATAAAAGGGGTAAAAGCAGCGTCTTTGTTTCTACAAAGTGTCCATTCGTCTGTCCGCTACAGATCTTATTTTAGATTTTAATCGCCTCGACTACTGAAGGATTCTCATTTTTGGACTCTACAGCGTTAGATAAGGGGTTGCATCTTGACCCGAACTTCGACCCCAATATTCAAGGGCACAGGTCAGCGGCCTGCGTTAACTCTGAAACCATTAGGTATACAACAATTCTGAACTCTTTTTCGTTTTTTTCTACTGATTTATTTGATGACAACCCCGCGATTCGAACTTTCACATACATTTTCAAAGTCACAGACCTGTGTTTTCTAGGATACCGCTAGGGACTTCATGTTGGTTTCTGACTCTGTTCTCTCAGTGAAGTTCCATAGGATGCTTTTTAATGATCTGACTATTATTTTTAAGTTGAATGGTCAGATGACTGATGACCTTACAAAATAAAGCCATCTTGGTCACAATTTCGGACTCTTTATCGTTCTTGCGTTGTATTAGGAGAAACGTCGTGATTTGCACTTTGGCCTAGATTTCAAGGTCTTGGACACAATTTCGGACTCTACCACGTTCTTGGTTATATTAGGAAAAACTTCATAATCTGCTATTTTGGCCTAGATTATAAGATCACAGATCACATGCCAATGTGATCTCGGAAAATGCTAGAGATTGAGTGAGTTTGACTCAATTTTCAACTTCACTACGTTCTTTCGTTATATTAAGGGAAACTTGATCAGATCTTGGACCCAGATTTTCAGAGTTACAGGTGACGCGGCCTTTGAACTTTGTCCTACATTTTCAAAGTCTGAGGTCGAGTGATCTGTTTAACCAGTGTAAACTGCGGGAGTTAATTGACTGTTCGGTTTATTTAAATAAGTAACAGCTCCTATGATTTTCAGCCAAATATTCTTACGATAATTTTGTTTCTCTTAATTTGAAAATACATGCAAATTTTTACTTCGGATTTTATTGCTAGGATGTCTGCATAGGCAATTTTACGAGAAGGCTTTGATGATTTCAAGGCATTCAATAATGAAAAAGTTACAGCTTTGTTTCTATAAGTTGTTATCCTGTATTCTTTTTTCTAGTTAAGTGTTTTTACATTAAAGTTTGCTCTCACTTTCCTGCGCTTCCGTTCATCCCAATACAACAAAAATGTATATGATTACGACATATAGTAGTTTGCACGGTTATATATGTCATGACATTTTGTTAGTCTCTAAAAATACTAAAATATCCGTACTAACCGAACTTTGACTGTGGGAACCCACTATTTGAGAAAGTGAGTAATTTTGTTCCGTTTGCGAGTAATAAAACAAAAAAATGAAACTCCTGTTGATAGTAAAAACTAAGCTGCTCCTCAAATCTTCAAAGTTTAGTTTTGTCAACCAATTTTTAATAAAATAAAATGGCAAATATAGGCAAGGAAATTATGGAGGAAGCTTCTTCAATAAAGGGCAAAATTAACTTTTGATTGGTCGAGAAGCAGCAATGATAACGATCGCTGACTTTCGATCTAAATGAGTCAGCTAGGCCAGTGCAGTGTGGTTTAGATCGTCCATAACGGAAATCAAAATCATCGTCCATTGAGTCTGTTGGCAATCCCTTAAAAGGAAAATGTCATAATTGATAGAATCCAGGTAGTCTGAGATTTCTATTTTAATATGTGACATAATTTTATTTTCACTTTTACCTGAGAACTTGGGTATATTTTGGCTTTATACTATTACTCAAATAATAAAGACATAAATCAAAACTAAAACTATTACTAAGACTATTACTTGTAATTCAGTAAAATGAAGGTGTTTTCTTGAAAATTCAGATATTACTTGTGTATCTTATCATCGAAGAATGAAATAATAAACATATGAAACCCTACAGTAACACGCCAATAGCAATGTTAACAAGTTTTGTGGTGTGTTTTAAGGCATAGAAATAAATTGTCGCGAATGCAATCCCGGCTTGCAGCACAAATTAATAAGGCTTGGGGCAATCAATTTTGAATACACGTTTTGGTTTTTGCGCGTATGTTTTTCACAGCATATAGCACACAAAATATGTAACCAACTAATGCAAATGTCCTGATGACCGTTCAGTGTACAGGAAGTGAATTCTCGTTTAGATCTATTGGATCATTAGGAAGTAAAAATAAAATTTATATTACCCAAGACCTAATTGCTGATATTGGTGGTTGAACATTTTTGTCCCAAATAAAATATTATGATATAAGTATAGTTATATGTACAACACTTTTGCGTGTTTCACTTTAAAATTTGTTATATAAGATTAGATGATGGCAGGGCACACTCGATGTGACTCCAAGTCCTTTCGACTGTTTATCTTCTACTATTACTTCCTGGCTTCTGCAAACAGAAGCAATTACGAACTCACTGCGGTCTGACAATCTTAGAAGAATTGGATTTTGTGACACCTTGTTGAATATCTTGGATATATCTCGCTGCCTGTCATCGTTTGGTACTTTAGCTTGTGTGTTAAGCTTGTGAAGGACTTGTGATTCTGTGGAATAGTATTTTATGCCTTCTTGTTGTATCAGTGACCACATATTGCTTGGATACATTTTCTTTTAAATTGGTGCCGTGTGTTATATGCCCTGCATCAAAACAATCACAGAATATAGTATTTTTATGAATGTTATAAAAACATGGAAATTTTCGACGACCTGTTTTGGCGTTTTTGTTTGTGGTTATTTATTGCTATAGTTTACTGATTGCTTTAGTTTTTTAATACTTTCATTATTTTTTAACTGGATGGTTCTTGAAAGTGATTTTGTTTTCTGTCTTTGAGGCATATCATAGTGACTGTATTTAGGAATTACTTCGACCCGTGATTGTCTGTTTGTAAGATGAAGATCGAAGATATGGAACGTTGTTCTTCCGTAAAATAGTAACTGATGAATTTAAAATCATATCTCATAACCATATTTCGCTCGCTGTCTGAATTTTGTCATTTCCATTGACTACGTGATGAGTGATGTCTATGTTTTGTGATTTGAAACCGTTCAGATAAAGCAGGCTAATATCTGCTCCTTTGCTGGTAGAACTTACGTGGCTGACGTGTACAGATCTATGACTTAGAGGTTCAAAACAGCTTTTGGGGTCAATAATTTGAAGGCTTCACAGGGTGGTCGAAAAAGGGAAGGCTTGAGTGGCAAAATATTTACATGTCCGGTTGTTGCGGTCAAAACGTTGAATATGTTGGATGAAATTCCTTCACAATATTCGAGAAACCAGACATTACAATAGTTGGTAGCTAGTTTTCCTTTGGTCCCACTCTTCAGGTGGATATCTGAGCGTACCTGGATTTGTCTCAATGTACGAAGAGTGACATGTTAGTGAGATGTGTAGTTGCACTTTCTTAGCGGATGTTCTAATTTCCTGCTTTGCACTTTACAGGTGTTCTTGCAAACGAGGTAGCTGGTCCAGTTTTGTGTAAATCGATGCGTAAGAGAAGCAATGTGATTAATCTATGTAAGACCAAGACAGACAGCCAGACAGACTGATAGACAGACAGATAGACAGACAAACTGATAGATAGACAGAAAAATAGATAGATAAATAAATAAATAGATAGATAAATAGACAGATAGATCTGAAGTATTTTATCTCTTATCCTTATTTTATGAGTAAAATAACTTGTAGACGTAGAAGCCAACACGATGGGTTTTCGAATGTGTCTAACACTGGTTATCGCGAACCATAATAAAACTGTTGTGGGATATTAATGCAAAGTAAATTTTGAACGGGTTCCCCCTGTTACAATGTTTATCATGTGTTGTCGACCAGTCGACAAGTTAGTGTCGGTGCAGTTCCTGTCATGTGATCGAACCATGCAAAACTTATCGTACACTACGATCCCAGTTGATGAAGAGGTAGGCGGATGGTAGGAATAGAGGATTAGATATAAATGAAAGATTTACCGTGATACTACGCATAAAGGACGACGCTGTACATTGTTTAACGACTTGGTGTCGACACTTCCACGTGACATCACACCCCGCAAGGCTGGTATTACACTTTGCTGAAATGTACCGAAGCCCTTGGTCGCAATATGCGTCTTACCCTGAAAAGACGTAATGGTTTTAAGACCACCGCCTCCCATCGACCATTAACTTGATGAGTTTTGTAATGCTTGTATTTCTACGTGACGATTGTCTGACGCCAGTGCCAGGAGAAAAAAAACACATTTCTCGGTAAGTAACTTGTCTGAAATATATTGATGGAAAAGTGGAGACGTAAGATGTTTCAAAATTGGGGACAAATTTCAAGACCCCACTGTTCTGTCAGAGGAAATTTGGCAACATATCACCGATAGACGATTCATAACTAGATGAGCGCTTCAGAATAAATATGAGAGCTGAACAGTATGTCATAATCGGTCTAACTGAAACCTTCCTGACTTCGAACAGGTAAAGAAAAAATCGGTCACTGCCAACGCCGTAGCTGCCACAGGATCGATACCTCTGTCAACACACCATGACACGGTTTGGTTTCTAGTGCCAAATCTTCATGAGAACTTTCAACATTAAAGAAGACGTGGAAACGCAAACAACAGCGATAGAGGCCAGTAACTTAGCAACGCATTGATTGCTAAAGCTGCGAAGTTCGGACACGGAGAAATGTGTACTGGAATACGATGACTGAGACGATTGGGAACAAAATCGACCTGAGGTGGACTCACGGAAAGTCAGTTACAATTCAATGAAACTTGTAATCTGCTAAAGCCCAATCTCGCCCATTCTGGAAGCTAGATTAACCAGAAGATTCAGACTTGCAATGAGTAATGCTTGAAGCAATAACCCACAGTCGCGACCATGCTTCAGGACCTGTTTGGTGAGATGAGACAACGTCGGTGAACGCGTGCCACCCTGCTTGGACAAATAAAATACTGTTGTCTGATTGTCCATGAGAAACTGACCAACGTGACCCTTGAAAAACTTGACGAGAACTTGACAAGAAAGTAACATTGTCTTTATTTCAAACACACTGGTGTACAATCTTCGCTCGATATCCTACCAATGACCCTTCCAAGTGCGTCCCTTGGAAAAGAAACCGCTGCAAGACGAATTGGTCTGTACCTGCATCGATGGGGCTGGGAGAAAGATGGTTGCACTTTTTAGGAGTTGACACGACCACCAATTGAGATCCCTCAGAGCTAAGAAGGAAAGGCATATCCGATGACCCGGTCACTAGCAGCGACGCAACGCCTTCACAACAAAGCGCTGATTCTCTCGAAAATGACAGTGGCCGAGATAGGCTGTCTTCCCCGTTGCTACCAACAAATCAACTCTAATAGGGATACGGCAGGCTTGGTAGAGGACACGACTTTTGCAATAAGACGTGAAAGTTTTCGTATGCGATTCTTAGTGCTCTTACAAATCTAGGAATTCGCCGAAGAACTCGCTCGAGCCGGGATCAATTCGGACTTTTTAGCCAACAGACCGATTACATCGCACGGCCTGACCACTGTGGCCAATCGTCGAGATACTGGAAAATAAGCAAGCCTACTTGACGGCCCCAACGTTTGCTACCTTCATAGCATAGGTAAATACAAACGGTGCTGTTGACAAGCCGGATGGTAGGGCAAAAGTAAACCAATAGTTTTGATCCACTGTCCTGAAGGTCAGATATAGACGCGATGCTTTGGAATGTGTACTTAAGCATCGGACAGATCTACTGTAATGGTCAACAAGCCTTGGTTTAGAGTGGAATTTATCAATTGTATGGTGTCCATATTGAAAGATGTGAGGTATATGAACTGATTAAGATGTGGCAAGTCTATGACAAGACGTCAATTGCCCGACTCGACTGAAAAAAACATTGAGTGCTCATAGTCCAGCTTAGGTTTCTTGATCTGCGGCGTTGACACTGGCGATGGACCCGGTCTCTTCGGCGTTGCTAGACGGAACTGCCGTTTGCCTTGGCCTGTTGCCATGAGACGTCAGGGCTTTACGCACCAGTGCATCCTGCGATTTCACTCACGCTGTCTCGATGTCTCTTGTAAGTGGTGGAAATAATTCAGGTTGCCTATCTACTCGCGCAAAAACGGGGTTCACGCGAGTCTTCTGTGCTGATATTTGAGTGTGGTAGCTCTTGCTCTTGCCGATGTGAGCAGATAAGTACTGAGCTTGAATAAATTCGACGATGCTGCAACCACACAGTCAAACACAGGTCGAACAATGCATTTGTATGTGGATCAACAAATTTCTTACGTGCTTGGAAGGTCGCATCTTGAAAGGAAAAGGCTCGCAAACTTTTCCGTGTCACTTCCTCTAGATACCTACAGTAACGTTCAACCAATGGAACCATGGAGTTTGGGCTCACGTTAGGGAGCCACGGTCCCATGTCATGGGGGTAGGTGAGCGGTTGGGTCTGTAATATACCGTCATTCGACTAATATGTAGCTGATATGTAATACTTTAGACGGTCGGACGTGACCACTGACCCAGACATGTATCCTGTATCGCTTGCAACTCCTCCATCCTGGTCTGAAATACATTTGGCATGCATGGCGCCGTGGACAGTCCCAGAAAAGCTTAACGCGGTTAAGAAGAGCCGCGAAACAAAAAGACGGTTTACTGATATGCTACATTGTAGTGGTGATGGAAACTGCAATATTGTCTGCTATAAATTTAATTATATGCTTGAAAGGGAAGTCTGATGAGGGGAAATCGACTTTAGAAGTTTCTTCACAGTCCTCTGATGCGAACGAAGCAAACGGCGGAGAAGGAGTACGTACTGGCTGTAAAGGCTTATAATCTTCCGGGGCCATGACACGAGGAGAGGCGTGGTATGGCATCGATTGCGATTAAGCCAGGGCCGGCGGGTGCGTGTCTTTAGGCGACGAAGGCTCTGTAGTAATTGTGGCCGTTGGGACTGCATTGAGGTGTGACGTTGTCGAAACTACTGAGTCTGATTTCGAGACAAGATCAAGTATCATTTTAAGTTCCTCATTCGATGTGTTTTAGAGTGTTCCGGTGTAAATTAAACTAAACGCAAACTGTTTTAACGGAGAAAGTTCCTGTAGACGCGGTGAATTCTCAGTAAAAAACTAGTTACGCCAGCGGCATAATGTTTAAACCTGCGTCGTGATAGGCAAATCCTGCAAAGGCACATCGGTGACATCGGATAAGGCAGCTGGGAGTGTTTTAAGTTTCAGTGTTTTGACTGCCGTGACCCCTCCTTATCTTATTTATCGATTGTGGGATAGTGGTGGGTGACAACATGTGTAATAAGACTGAAGATTTCCCGCTTTTGGAGCGTTTCCGGTGCTTAGCGCGTACTCAAGCGGTCGCCTGTTGCTGAAGCTAAAAGGAGAACAGAGAATCCTCAAGATGAACATATTGTTCACAACGGTTGTCAGTGTACAGGGTTGTATGCCCCATCGACGAAGAAACGCGACACATCTGGAGTGGGGGTCACCTGTCCACTTGATGTACGCACTTAAGTCCGGGATTGACAGTGAATCTACAACAAAAGCAAACTTCACAAGTAAGTACTTCCAACTTTTCTTCATCACTAAGATACTTAAAGAAATATAACACGACTTATACACTTTTTAAAACAACCCGTGACATGCACAACCCGACGCAGCGTCGATAACCATCACTGCGGCGAGTGACACGTGACTTCATTGCCTCAGACACTGTCCGGCACAGTCACAAATACAAATACAACCCGTGACAGTCACGAATGATAGTATGACAGTGACAAGAGCAACAGCAGCGTGTGACAGGCCGTTGCTGTTGCGACATCGACTCGTACTGAATCACTTAATCGTAGTTGTGTAGACTGTGACAAGTGATCGATTCTTACACCGTGTGGATGATTCAACAACCCGACCCGAGTGTTGAGATGGCGTACCCTTCACAGGTACATCGCAGCTTTGCTGATCACATGAACGACTCTAACGTCATACCAGAAGTGGAAATACTCGATACTGTGTCAAGTCTTCGCAACACCTCAGCGTTTGCATGATTGTTTAAAATTTCGTACGTGGTGCTGTCGTCCATGTATTTGTAGCTGGGTAAACCAAATCAAGTTTATTTTCTAAGAGTACAAAGTACAGCAAAATCTAACTGCTAATGAGGAATCAAAAACAGAAATATGCAATCAAAAAATGGAGCAAGCACAAGCAATAGCTTAAGATGCGCTTGTCATTACAGTTACATATATGTACGTTTTTCAACTTCACAACTGGGACATAAGTAATACTCTTTCCGTGTCAAAAAAGGAAAGTCACGTAAAATTAAATAACTATCAACAAACAAAGATTACCACTAATTACCGAGACGGAAAGATATTAATCCACAATACCGTAGAAGGATAAGAAATATTTCTTGATTTCTTTCTTGAAAAACATAATAGTATATTCGTCAAATTCACAGGCAAGGTATTCCACAACTATGTGCCCTTTAATCTTCAACAGTATGATTTAATAGTTGTACAGGAGTAACTGTGTTTGAAATTACCTTGTTGTCTGGTTAGCCTAACATTATCAACTCTTTGAAAACTGTTTCTAGGAAGTGATAGGCTTTTGCTTAAAACCCAACAGTAAGAGTTTTAAATTTAACAAGATCGTATAATTTTAAAATGTGGTTCGCAAAAAATAATGAATTAGTATTTTCGTTTTTTCTTACACCACTTATTATTCGAATGGCTCTTTTTTGTGAAATAAAAACGTCCTTAATATTTCTTAAATATGTATTACCTCAAAGTTATAAACAGTACATCAAATATGGTAAAATATCGAACAATAAATCACAAAGAGAGCTCTGTTATCGACTATTATACTCGCTTTAAGCATAATTGTTATACATTTAACTAATTTAGATCGTACCCTAGAAATATACTCTTTCAAGTTTAATTTATCATCAATAGTGACTCCTAATTATTTTCTTGAGGCAACCCTAGAGATCTTCTCATCACCTAAGAATATGTCTATGATGCCAGTAAAGTATTTAGAAAGACCAAAAACTATAAACTTGGTTTTAGATACGTTTAATGACAACTTATTTAATTTAAAAAATCTATTTAATTTCGATAGTTACGAAGTAATAGTTCTACACCTTTTATTGATGCTTTTACCCGTATAAAATATATTCATATCGTCTGCAAAAAGAATAAATTGAAGCAGTTTTGATATATTGACTATATCATTGATGTATAAAATAAAACGTTTTCGACCCAGTATACTGCCTTGGTATACCACAAGGTACATGCAATACATTACAATTATTATCATTAATTTGCACATATTGATCCCTTTGAAAAAGATAACTTTTTATCCAGTCATTTGATACACCTCTAACCCCGTAAAAGTCTAATTTTTGAAGAAGGCATCTGTGGTCTATGGTATCAAATATTTTCTTTAAATCAATAAAAATGTCAATTGTAACTTGTTTTTTTATCAATAGCTGGGTGAAGTTAATTGCTCTAAGAGTTCTAAAAGTGCAAATGACATTGAAGTGTTTGAACGAAAGCCATACAGATTATCACTAAAAATTATACATTTTTCAACGAATTTTTCTTACTGCTTATCAAACAATTTTTCTAATATTTTTCGGAAATCGAGGTAAAAGAGATACGGATCTATAGTTGTTAAATTTACGCATTTAACCAGATTTAAGCAATAGTGATACTGTGTCGAATGAGAAAAACTACTGGTTGGGTGGCTGTACATGGCTTTATTTCCCCGTCGACACTGAGTTTAGTAAACCTGAAAGGTTACAAAGACCAACTTATAACAAGTGATAAAAAGACATTTCATTTGCACAATTTGCATTTGTCTACATTGGCAGAATAAACACAACACAGTACAAATGACAATATAGAATAAATGCCAACAGAACAAATACCGACACAATATAATTACCGAATTTTGCCGGCACTAAATCATGAGAACACAACACTCTGCCATGTTAACAGTTCAATCGCCCATGTGTAAATGGCAGAATAAAGATTCGAGAACAATGAATCATACCACCAGACTTGACAACACCAATCAGAGCCAACCAAGTAAACAAATATAGACCAATCACAGCCGAACACAGTTTACACTTACAAATCGAACAATTGGCATACACTGTTTAATCCACAAGCTCTAATTCTCTACATGGCTCCCCAAATTACACAGTAATTTCATATACAGGGTAGATTGGCTATTTTCTGGTAGACTAAAGCAGATCCAAAACCCGTTGGACCGTATCTCATTTAAAGTCAAAACCTTTCCTTGATGTAACACCGTTCTGTGAAAATGATCCACAAGTAATAGCGCTGCATGTGAACCCTTTGTAACAACTGCTGGATGTACAACAGGCTGACACAACTGAGACATCCACCAACTTTGATTACATCATTGGCAATAAAACAGTCCAACTTACTTAATGGACTTGTAAGCTTGACTGGTTTCAACTGCAACAAGGCTTTTAATTCCTCTGGGAAGAACGAACGCTGGGTGACTTTGAGCAACACTTGTTCCGCAGAATACAACACGCCCACATTAACAGAGTCGTAAACAGACATAGAGCTCCTTGTCGTAACAGAACTAAACTTCTTTACCTTGAGAGCGTTGAACAAACAAAGAATCAACGCGACAACCTTCTTGAGACGGCGTCAAGTAGAAATGTGTGAGAATCGATCCAAATCAAACACCATCGACGCATTTGTAGCCAGTACGTTGACCCCTTTTACCTCTGGGTCTGCATCACTTACAGAGTTTTGAACTTCCTCACAAACCAAAGGCAACTCTGACCGAGACAAGAACCCAGAACCACAAAACCAACGAGACAAACAAACTTCACCAGGTAAACACCCTCGAGAAGCGAGATCGGCCACATTTGATTCTCCAGGAACATGATGTCACAGGTCTACATTTGTGTGTGAATTTATAAACCAAACTCTATACGCTACGAAAACATGAAATCTTGCCATATTTGCAATGTAGCCAAGTACAACTCTACTATCAGTCCAAAAGAAGTGCCTTATTTTAAGTGCCTTCCCCTCTTCATCCACGACCATCAAATAGCTGCAACATTCATAACCTGACGAAGACGCATCACAAAAGTGATGCACCCGTCCCGATCACAATTCTCTGGCACAAGACATCGAGGAACTGAAACCTTTTCCAACTCAGGAAAACTGTCTAACCATTCAGTGCAACTTGACTGAACCGGTAACGGAACCGATTCATCCTAATCAACACCAGCAATACACAGCTGTTGAAGAATTTCTTTTCCACGCAAAATGAACAGCGTCAAGAAACCCAACGGATTATACAATCCAGCAACTGTTGACAATAATCCTCTTCTTGTCATCGACCGACCCTTTGAAGCCAATTGAAACTGAAATGCATCGGACTGTACATGCCACTGAACGTCCAGTGCACGCTCAATTGGAAGTGTATCAAACCGGAGATCTAAATGTTCTGAAGTCAGTCTCTTCTCTTGTGGAACAGACTCCAAAACCTGAGCCGAGTTTGAAATGAACTTGTGCAGTGTCAGACTAGCACGTGAACACATCTCCAATGTCCTACAAATAAGACGAACGGCTTCATCTGGCTTAGACACACTCTTAAGACCGTCATCTACACAGAAGTTCTTTCTCAAAAAATTGCTAGCATCAGAACCAAACTCTTCTTGGAAATCGTCAGCGACTTGACGCAACCCAAAATTGCAACATGAAGGGGGGAGCGTATGCCAAATGTATACACATCAATTGCATACACACATGGCTCCCCAAGCAAATCCACATGTAAAACCTATCACTTTCGTTAACACGAAACTGATAATACATTTTGGTAATATCACAACTAAAGGCAACAGTATCCTGACGGATCTCAACAAGACACCGAGAAGGGTATTGGTCAAATCCGGACCCTGAAGCAAACAGTCGTTCAACGAAGTGCCCATAAACTTCTCACTACAGTTAAATACCACACGCAATTTTTTTCTTTGGTTGAGAACACCGTGATGAGGCAAGAAGCAAATAGCTTTCTGAACATCAGAGTCAGACACCCTACTCGCATAACTGTTTTCAATCATTTCACTAATGAACGCCACATTCTTATCCTTGTAGATTGGATCACGCTATAACTT
>OX457025.1:105474484-105562088 GCA_949752745.1 Protula sp. h YS-2021 | reverse complement strand
AGTGTGCGTAAACGAAACGTCATTTTGTTTTCGTAATTTGAAATAACGGACTTCCGTTGAAGTGTGGAACTTATATTTGTAACATGCCGCCATTTTAACTTTGTAAAAAGTGGAAAATTGGTATAACTTCCGTTATACTTGGTCGATTTACATGAAAATTGCACTGTTTGATTCAGTTTTATGTAACGTTTTAACATTAAGTGGTTATAGGCTATTTGCACATGTGGTTGTATGCATAATGTGACAAACCGCCATTTTAACTTTGTAAAAAGTGAAAAAAAAAATGAGATAACTTTCGCTATAGTTGGTCGATTTGCATGAAACTTTCACTGTTTGGTTCAGTTTTATATCTAGTTTTTGTTATAATGTAGTCATGGGCTATTTGCGCAGCTGGCTGTAGGCATAATTTGACATTTGCCATTTTAACTTTTTAAAAAGTGGGAAAAGTGTGATAACTTTCGTTATGGTTGACCGATTTGCATGAAAATTTCACCGTTGGATTCCGTTTGATGTCTTAGTTTTACAGTAGTTTATGCATAGGTAGGTTGTTGGAATGGCGCGCGCCCCCCACCATTTAAACATGTGTTTGAATAAGTTTTACGTCAAACTATTGTTCAACAAGTTGTTTAGCAATTGTACAACAATTGTTCAACAAGCTGTTGTTGAACATGTTCAACATGTTGTTGAACATGTTCAACATGTTCAACATGTTCAACATGTTCAACAACATGTTCAACAAGTTGAACATGTTCAACATGTTCAACATGTTCAACAACATGTTCAACATGTTCAACATGTTCAACATGTTCAACAACATGTTCAGCAAGTTGAACATGTTCAACATGTTCAACATGTTCAACATGTTGTTGCACAAGTTGAACATGTTCAACATGTTCAACATGTTCAACATGTTCAACTTGTTCAACAACATGCTGTTTAACAAATTGTTCAACAAGTTGTAGTTCAAGCAAAGAAAAAACAAGACATATGTTGAATAGGTTTATTAATACATTTAAATACACTTAAATACACTTAAATACATTTAACTACACTTAAATACACTTAAATACACTTAAATACACTTAAATACATACAGCTTAAATCTATAACAATATTATAACATTTATTGATTTACAAAGTCTTTATTATAATGTTTAGTCAAATAAGTCTATTTTTCTTCATCTGCTTCACTCTGTTCACTGGCATTCATATCACTTTCTTCGTCACTGCTTTCATCTTCCTCCTCCTCATCTAGAAGCTCTTCAAAGAATGCATCGTTTCTTCTTATAGCCGCCTTTAGTGCCCCCTAAGGGGCATAACCCTAACCCTAGGCGTAGACAACATGTTCAACAACATGTTGAACATGTTGAACATGTTGTTCAACATGTTCTTGAACATGTTGTTCAACAAGTTGAACATGTTGTTCAACATGTTGTTCAACAAGTTGTATATAAGGCTATGTTTAAAGGCTTTTTCTTCATTTGAAAAGTGCATGTTGAACCGAAAGGATGTATAAATGCAACATTTGTTTGAAATCTTACAATTGGCCACAAAGTCTTAAAAGGCACTTAAAGAATGCTCACACTTCAGAAGAAGAAGAATTGGAGATAGATATGGAAAACCCTGTAAAACCACCTATCACTGAAACTTTAGATGAGTCTTCTATGGAAAGTCAAAGCGTCAACATGACTGAAAAGAATGCACATGCTTGTACAGAATGTGGTGCGTTGTACAACAGTCAAGAAGCTTTGTTTAAACATATGGAACATTGTGTTGAGGGTGATGATGACGACAGCTCTGAAAGTGAGTCAGAAACAGACTCTGAAAGTGAGTCAGAAGCAGACTCTGTTTGGTATGATATGGTTCAAGAAGTCTACGATGAATATGATACCAAATTTCAAGAAAAGGTTTCAGAATATGAAGAACAATGGCTTGAAGATGCGCGTGAAATAGCAAGTGATGACTTTCGACCCATTTATAAGCGTCGACTTAAACAACTGTTTATGAGACTATTCAAATATGCCCAACGTCTACAACAAAACGAACATTATGAAACCATTTTAGAAGACTTCAATTACTTTGTTGATGAAAAACATTACGAGTATTCAAAGGCACTAAAGGCGGCTATAAGAAGAAACGATGCATTCTTTGAAGAGCTTCTAGATGAGGAGGAGGAAGATGAAAGCAGTGACGAAGAAAGTGATATGAATGCCAGTGAACAGAGTGAAGCAGATGAAGAAAAATAGACTTATTTGACTAAACATTATAATAAAGACTTTGTAAATCAATAAATGTTATAATATTGTTATAGATTTAAGCTGTATGTATTTAAGTGTATTTAAGTGTATTTAAGTGTAGTTAAATGTATTTAAGTGCATTTAAGTGTATTTAAATGTATTAATAAACCTATTCAACATATGTCTTGTTTTTTCTTTGCTTGAACTACAACTTGTTGAACAATTTGTTAAACAGCATGTTGTTGAACAAGTTGAACATGTTGAACATGTTGAACATGTTCAACTTGTGCAACAACATGTTGAACATGTTGAACATGTTGAACATGTTCAACTTGTTGAACATGTTGTTGAACATGTTGAACATGTTGAACATGTTGTTGAACATGTTGAACATGTTGAACATGTTGTTGAACATGTTGAACATGTTGTTGAACATGTTGAACATGTTGAACATGTTCAACAACATGTTGAACATGTTCAACAACAGCTTGTTGAACAATTGTTGTACAATTGCTAAACAACTTGTTGAACAATAGTTTGACGTAAAACTTATTCAAACACATGTTTAAATGGTGGGGGGCGCGCGCCATTCCAACAACCTACCTATGCATAAACTACTGTAAAACTAAGACATCAAACGGAATCCAACGGTGAAATTTTCATGCAAATCGGTCAACCATAACGAAAGTTATCACACTTTTCCCACTTTTTAAAAAGTTAAAATGGCAAATGTCAAATTATGCCTACAGCCAGCTGCGCAAATAGCCCATGACTACATTATAACAAAAACTAGATATAAAACTGAACCAAACAGTGAAAGTTTCATGCAAATCGACCAACTATAGCGAAAGTTATCTCATTTTTTTTTTCACTTTTTACAAAGTTAAAATGGCGGTTTGTCACATTATGCATACAACCACATGTGCAAATAGCCTATAACCACTTAATGTTAAAACGTTACATAAAACTGAATCAAACAGTGCAATTTTCATGTAAATCGACCAAGTATAACGGAAGTTATACCAATTTTCCACTTTTTACAAAGTTAAAATGGCGGCATGTTACAAATATAAGTTCCACACTTCAACGGAAGTCCGTTATTTCAAATTACGAAAACAAAATGACGTTTCGTTTACGCACACTCTGCTATGACGTTTACCCTTCATCATGACGTCATCCCAACACGTGCGCGCGCTCCATCCAAAAAACTGAAGCAGATAGAAACAAACAGACACTATGACGTCACTTCCGGTCCAGACATGATGACGTCACTTCCAGACATGACGTCACTTCCGGTCCAGACAATACTTCCGGTCCAGACGCTATGACGTCACTTCCAGACATGATGACGTCACTTCCAGACAGTATGACGTCACAAAGTGTGGTGATTCCGGCGTTTTCACCCTACTACACATGTACTTATGCTGTGTGTGGTTACTGTAATGGGAAACCATTGAAATATGACTAATTAAATATTATCATATAAATAATAATAATAAAAAAATAAATAAATAAAAAATAAAATAAAAAAGTCACAGAGTCACATAATGTTACAGAGTCACATAATGTTACAGTCACATGTTATCACATAATGTCACACAGTCATAAAAGTGAACAAAAAAAAAAAAAAAAAAAAACAGAAAAAAAGTTTTGCCCTGATGGGGGATCGATCCCGGGACCCTCAGGTTGCTAGCCATTTGCTCAAACAAAAAGCTACACACCATTGTCTACGTTGTTTATGACGAAGTCTGATTACGCAATCTGATTAAGCTTGCTATAGATGACGCGGTCTGATTACGCTGGCTTTAGATGACGAAATGCTGCGGTTTACAAGTTGTACGACGCCATTTTGTACGCATCCGCTTCAAGTACGCAACGTTGCAAAAAAAAAAAAAAAAAAAAAGTATGGAATACAAGGATGAACTTTTCACTCCAGAGGCTCTCAAACATTATAACATAACCGAAAGAGATGTGTCTTTGATAGAAGAGATATTCTTAGACTATGAACGCTTGCGCTTGAGGAAGATGGAGGAGAAGTATCGGGAGCAACAGCAGCGTCACCGCTTTGGGAGGTCTGGGTTCCTGCAGCCAGCTCCTCAGCCTGCCGCTGTCGCAGCTCCAGAGCCTGAACCTGCCGTCAATGCAGCTCCGGAGCCTGCCGCTGTCACAGCTCCAGAGCCTGTCGCTGTCACAGCTCCAGAGCCTACCCCTGAACAAGCCGTCAATGTAGCTCCTGCTGAGCCAGCCCCTAAGCCTGCTAGGGAGTCTGCTGCGGTGACAACTCCACCGCGACTGCCACTGCCGCTGCCACTGCCATCTCCACCAAGGAAGAGGAAGCGGACTGCAAGCGTCGTCTCCTCACCCGTGCAGACTTCTACTGAGAACTTGCAGGACGCTTCTGCCTCTGTAAGCAAGAGTAGCTTAACCGTCAATGCCCAAGAACCCAACCAAGAACAAATCGAAGAAGTAATGCTAATTCTGAACGGGTTGAATGGTGGATCCACCAACTCCTGCACTATGTGCAAAACAGTGCTACCTACCGATATCGGTATTGAGGAGCATGTTATACATTGTGCAGAAGCTGGGAGGATACAAGCATACTTCTGCTCTGTAATTAACGATACTTTTAAATCCACGGTGGCTACAATTGCAAGGCATAGGCGGAAGTGCCCTTGTCGGGCTTCTCAGTGGTCTCTGCCAGAGTGAGGAGACAACTAACACAATGAGGAGCGTGAGCTCCAGGCTGCTCTTTTCAGAGCGGCCGCCACTTATTACAAAAATAAGCAAAACAGTCATGGTGTTGGAATATATGTGTATGCATGAGAGTGTGGGAAATGGAAAAAAAAAAAAAAAAAAAAAAAAAAAAAGTTACCGTCTGTCCGTCTGCCCGTCTGACCGTCCGTCTGCCCGTCTGACCGTCCGTCTGCCCGTCTGACCGTCCGTCTGCCCGTCTGACCGTCTGTCTGCCCGTCTGACCGTCCGTCTGCCCGTCTGACCGTCTGTCTGCCCGTCTGACCGTCTGTCTACCATCTGCCGATTCTGCTGCAATGCAAAACATTGGTTCTGCAGCAGAACCAAACGTTGGTTCTACCGCAAGTGACAGCATCATCTCAGTATGACGTCATGATGACGTCACAGATGGTCGCGCCTATCCTATCCTAACGCTTATCATGACTTCCGGTCCAGACATGATGACGTCACTTCCGGTCCAGACATGATGACGTCACTTCCGGTCCAGACATGATGACGTCACTTCCACTCCAGACAGCACTTCCGGTCTAGACAGCACTTCCGGTCCAGACGCTATGACGTCACTTCCAGACATGACGTCACTTCCGGTCCAGACAATACTTCCGGTCCAGACGCTATGACGTCACTTCCAGACATGATGACGTCACTTCCAGACAGTATGACGTCACAAAGTGTGGTGATTCCGGCGTTTTCACCCTACTACACATGTACTTATGCTGTGTGTGGTTACTGTAATGGGAAACCATTGAAATATGACTAATTAAATATTATCATATAAATAATAATAATAAAAAATAAATAAATAAAAAATAAAATAAAAAAGTCACAGAGTCACATAATGTTACAGAGTCACATGATGTCACAGTCACATGTTATCACATAATGTCACACAGTCATAAAAGTGAACAAAAAACAAAAAAACAAAAAAACCAGAAAAAAAAGTTTTGCCCTGATGGGGGATCGATCCCGGGACCCTCAGGTTGCTAGCCATTTGCTCAAACAAAAAGCTACACACCATTGTCTACGTTGTTTATGACGAAGTCTGATTACGCAATCTGATTAAGCTTGCTATAGATGACGCGGTCTGATTACGCTGGCTTTAGATGACGAAATGCTGCGGTTTACAAGTTGTACGACGCCATTTTGTACGCATCCGCTTCAAGTACGCAACGTTGCAAAAAAAAAAAAATAAAAAAAGTATGGAATACAAGGATGAACTTTTCACTCCAGAGGCTCTCCAACATTATAACATAACCGAAAGAGATGTGTCTTTGATAGAAGAGATATTCTTAGACTATGAACGCTTGCGCTTGAGGAAGATGGAGGAGAAGTATCGGGAGCAACAGCAGCGTCACCGCTTTGGGAGGTCTGGGTTCCTGCAGCCAGCTCCTCAGCCTGCCGCTGTCGCAGCTCCAGAGCCTGAACCTGCCGTCAATGCAGCTCCGGAGCCTGCCGCTGTCACAGCTCCAGAGCCTGTCGCTGTCACAGCTCCAGAGCCTACCCCTGAACAAGCCGTCAATGTAGCTCCTGCTGAGCCAGCCCCTAAGCCTGCTAGGGAGTCTGCTGCGGTGACAACTCCACCGCGACTGCAACTGCCGCTGCCACTACCGTCTCCACCAAGGAAGAGGCAGAGGACTGCGACCGTCGTCTCCTCACCTGCGCAGACTTCTGCTGAGAACTTACAGGACGCTTCTGCCTCTGTAAGCAAGAGTAGCCTGATTGCTGAACAACCCACCAAAGATAATATGGAAGAAGTTATGCTCATTCTGAAGGGGTTGAATGGTGGATCCACCAACTCCTGCACTATGTGCAAAACAGTGCTACCTACCGATATCGGTATTGAGGAGCATGTTTTACATTGTGCAGAAGCTGGGCGGATCCAGGCATACTTCTGCTCTGTATCGAACGATACTTTTAAATCCACGGTGGCTACGATTGCGAGGCATAGGCGGAAGTGCCCTTGTCGGGCTTCTCAGTGGTCTCTGCCAGAGTGAGGAGACAACTAACACAATGAGGAGCGTGAGCTCCAGGCTGCTCTTTTCAGAGCGGCCGCCACTTATTACAAAATAAGCAAAACAATTTATCATGGTGTTGGTATATGTGTGTATGCATGAGAGTGTGGGAAATGGGAAAAAAAAAAAAAAAAAAAAAAAGTTATCGTCTGTCCGTCTGTCCGTCTGACCGTCTGTCTACCATCTGCCGATTCTGCAGCAGAACCAACGTTGGTTCTGCTGCAATGCAAAACATTGGTTCTGCAGCAGAACCAAACGTTGGTTCTACCGCACTTGCGGTAGAACCAACGTTGGTTCTACCGCAAGTGCGGTAGAACCAACGTTTTCACCCTACTTCCGTCGGCTACCAGCTTTAATACCGTTGTCTGATCCGGATTGTCCGGTGGTTGGACGATGGTTGTCGGGTGGTTGCCCAGTGGTTGTACGACGGTTATCAGGTACTTGTCCGGTGGTTGTACGATGGTTGTACGACGGTTGTCCTTGGGTTGTATGATGGTTGTCATGTGGTTGTCCTTGGGTTGTACGATGGTTGTCAGGTGGTTGTACGATGGTTTTCCGGTTGTTGTACGGTAGTTGTCGGGTGGTTGTCCGGTGGTTGTGCGGTGGTTGTCAGGTCGTTATCCGGCGGTTGTACGAAGGTTGTCAGATGGTTGTCAGATGGTTGTACGACGGTTATCAGGTGGTTATCCGATGGTTGTACGACGGAAGTCGACTTTACAGCAAACAGAGCGTAATGCCCCCTCTGTTTGCCCCCTCTGTCCTGACTTGTTTTGCCATTTGCAGAACTCCGCAGAGCCCCGTAAACTCAATCTTCTTTCAAAGTCCTTACACACCTACGTGTGCAATTGTGCGACTTTGAACCTCACCTCAACCCCTCCTCCGTCCCCCCCCCCCCCTCCACTCTCTCTCTTGAACCCGAAATTCCATTTCTTTACGCAGCAGCAAGATTTCCGGCCAGCCATGGCAATCAGTAATCTACGTCAATTTAGCGCCTCTCGCGTGGCTATGCACTGAATAAGAATGGGCCCCGTCTTTACCGCGAGCTCTTTCCTTTAGGGGGATGTGTTCCCTTTGATAGCGGGCTGTAATTCAGCCTTGGATCAGCTATCGCATTAAGGTAAAGGAGGTAGATCACTCAACGCTCAAAGGCAAAGACCGCTTGCCTACATAAACCGATTTACTGCTTGGGGTTGGGGGGGGGGGTGAGGTGGGGGGGGGGGTGGTGAAGGGGAGTGAGGGTAGGGTGGGGGTAGATCACTCAACACTCAAAGGCAAAGAGCGCTTGCCTACATAAACCGATTTAATACTGAGGGAGGGGGGTGGGGGCGGGGCGGTGGGAGGATTCGGTTGGGGGTGGGGGAGGGGGAGGGATGCATAAACAGAGCAACCGGGTGGTTGTGGAGGAGGATGGTGGGGGGGGGGGCGGCTGAAGAACTAAGACGTGATTCTCAGTCTTCCCCCCCTCCCTACCTCCCTCCCTCCCCCCTCCCCCCTGGCTTTGAAAAGCTGTAGATGCCCGTCTGAGAAAAGCTTACATTCCCCAGTACTTAGTGCTGCCATCAAAGACATGAAACAAGATTTGCTTGCCACAATAATTTATTAAGGAAGCTGCAAATAAGCTTAAATATAGCAGAGTGTATCGTGACTAATTGCACTACGTAGCAACTATTAAGTCCCAGCAAGGAAGGCGATTTCTTTCTCTTTTTTTACATTTTTCCCCTTCTTCTTCTTCTTCTTCTTCTTCTTCTTCTTCTTCTTCTTCTTCTTCTTCTTCTTCTTCTTCTTCTTCTTCCTCCTCCTCTTTTTTGCACTCACTCCTACCCTATGTTTAAATCCGGGCTATTGATCCCCTGTCAGGTGGCGAGTAGGTGCAGAAAAAAAAAAAAAACAGAAAACCGTAGACAGAACAGTGTGTTGTATAATTTTGTTTCTCCTCTCTCGCCTCTTTCTCGCAGCCATCGAATCGCATCACTGGAGGGTATTTCACGGTCCCACACCTCCAGCTCACTAACCCAATAAATACAGTACCAGAAATGGTTATATAACCACTATTGGCCGCAGTCCGTATAACCTCCCTTGGTTGTATAACCCCTGCGGCTGTATAACCTCCGCCGGTTGTATAACCTGTGGCATATATAACCTTCGCATGCCATATGACTTGACAGACTATAGTCTCTGTGAGCTGTATAACCCTCACAGCCTATAACCTTTGTGAGCTGTATATTATCCTCAGGCTGTATAACCCTCACAGCCTATAACCTTTGTGAGCTGTATATTATCCTCAGGCCGTATACCCCTCTTAGTCTATGTAGAGAGGTAAAGAAAAAATAATTAACACCGTATTATTTAAAATAAGAATTCTGAAACAAATAAGAAAACAGATATTATTTGGTAGGTTATTCCGGAATGGACTACCGATAAATCGATTGTCACAGAAATCGAAACTTTTTTTTTTCATTTTGTCACCATTGTAGGTTGCAGTCTATATGAACAACTTATTTTCTTGCCTCAGAAAAAAAATAGAAACAAAAAAAAAAAAAAAATAAATAAATAAATAAATCAAATAAAAAAAATAAAAAATGCAAATAAATTTTAGAAAAATTCAGAATTTCGATAGGTTATTTAATACTGAACTACCGATATTTTAATAAACGGCCAAATTCATTTTTCCAATATTTTTATTTTTGGTTCGCCAAAAGATAAGAATTTGCATTTTTTTAAAACCTATTTTCACCCTTTGGTATGAGAAAAATCAAAAAATACTGAGTTATCTGACATTCGAGCTAACGGTAGTCTATTCCGGAAAAGCCTACAAAACAATATCTGGTGTCTTATTTGCTTCAGCATTCTTATTTCAAGTAATACGATGTTAATCGTAGAAGAAGAAACAAGGATTAAATAAATAAATAAATAAATAAATAAATAAAGAGAGAAAGAAAGAAAGAACAAAAGAGAACGAAGAAGAAATTTCTCTTGGGGCCATTATCATTGCTTGTATCCGGAAACCTCGGGGCGCCTGTTTGGTTGCCATGGTAACTAGGTGCGTTTTCTGGGGCATTTCCTCCACGCTTGTTCTTTTCATTCCTTTCCTTCTGTCTTTCTTTTATTCTGCGGCTGTTAGTGAATGCGCAGTCACAGAATCAGGTTCTTAAGAAGAGATAATGTAGCAAATGGTCATAGAGAGCTACCTCCTCCCGCCCCCCTCCGCCCCCTCCGAC
The DNA here is from genome assembly GCA_949752745.1 of Protula sp. h YS-2021. NCBI lineage: Eukaryota > Metazoa > Annelida > Polychaeta > Sabellida > Serpulidae > Protula > Protula sp. h YS-2021. The sequence continues at coordinate 105,551,870 of OX457025.1, read as the reverse complement.
CCCCTCTCCCCCTCTCTCATTTATGAATGGATATTGGATTCCAATTAGTCGTAAGTAGTTAGTGCTCCAAGTTGATGCCATAGCGACTTCTCCTCGCCATCAGATTTCCGCCATGTATGTATGTTCTGTGGGTATTTGTGTGCTGTGTGTGTGTATTTGTGTGTTGCATGTGTGTATTTGTGTGTTATGTGTGTATGTGTGTGTCGTATGTGTGTATTTGTGTGTCGTATGTGCGTATTTGAGCACTGTCTGTGTGTATTTGTGTGTTATGTGTGTATTTGTGTGTTGCATGTGTGTATTTGTGTGTCGTATGTGCGTATTTGCGTGTTTGCATGTGTGTATTTGTGTGTTATGTGCGTATTTTTGTGTCGTATGTGTGTATTTGTGTGTTGCGCAGTGAAGCCGCACACAGTTGATGCCGCCAGCGGCTTTGCTTTGGGTAATCGAATAGATCGCCTAATTGATCCGTGATTGACATTTCGCCAATTAGTAACCCAAGCCAAGTAAGTGCTTTATTTTCATGACTGTCATGCAAACCCTGTAAACACGTGTGTGTGTGCAATTGTTTGGATTTTAAAGTGTTCCCATGGCAACAGGACATGTCCCCTTGGTGACTGAAAAAGTGTTCCCATGGCAACAGGACATGTCCCCTTGGTGACTGAAAAAGTGTTCCCATGGCAACAGGACATGTCCCCTTGGTTACTGAAAAAGTGTTCCCATGGCAACAGGACATGTCCCCTTGGTGACTGAAAAAGTGTTCCCATGGCAACAGGACATGTCCCCTTGGTGACTGAAAAAGTGTTCCCATGGCAACAGGACATGTCCCCTTGGTGACTGAAAAAGTGTACCCATGGCAACAGGACATGTCCCCTTGGTGACTGAAAAAGTGTACCCATTGCAACAGGACATGTCCCCTTGGTGACTGAAAAAGTGTTCCCATGGCAACAGGACATGTCCCCTTGGTGACTGAAAAAGTGTACCCATGGCAACAGGACATGTCCCCTTGGTGACTGAAAAAGTGTACCCATTGCAACAGGACATGTCCCCTTGGTGACTGAAAAAGTGTTCCCATGGCAACAGGACATGTCCCCTTGGTGACTGAAAAAGTGTTCCCATGGCAACAGGACATGTCCCCTTGGTGACTGAAAAAGTGTTCCCATGGCAACAGGACATGTCCCCTTGGTGACTGAAAAAGTGTTCCCATGGCAACAGGACATGTTCCCTTGGTGACTGAAGAATGTACTGCATCTCCAGCACATAAAACTACTTGTGTGTTTAATTAGAAAACGTCCATTAGCGTGACTTGTATTTTTACATGGGGACCGATTCAGTGAGTTTTTACGGGTCAAGTGTATGTTTAAAAAGCTAAAGGGCAAATAATATTTTGGGTTCCCCCTTCCCCGCCCCCTCCCCACACGATACGGAAAAATGCAACGGAAATACTGGTGATGGAAATAACCGTTAACGGTAAATGGAAATGGTAAACGAAAAAAGAAACACGTATATATGCATTGGAATCCGCGACATCTCGCATCTGGACATCTGGCATCCAAATGAAAAAGTGGACATCTCGGATCCGTGATTTTTTTGCTTGATTTATCATTGTGCTTTGGCACTATGGCATTCACTGAGTACAAATGTAAGTCTAACTCTTGAATTATTCCGTAAACTGAACTGAGTTTTTTCAGTTGATTTACTCAAATAACTTTTTAGAAACCCCTGTAATTTATTTTTTGTATGAAGTTTCCCAAACACAGTGTTAAAGTTCCCCCTTAAAAGCAGACCAAAATCACGAATGCTAGATGTCCACTTTTTCATTTGGATGCGAGATGTCCAGATGCGAGTTGTCAGATGCGAGATGTCCAGATGCGAGATGTCTGGATACCATGCATTGTATGTTTGATAAAGCTTTGTAGACCAGACATTGATTGTTTGCACTTGTTTGAAATAACAACATACACATGAATAGGGTCTACTGCATAGATTTATATACCTATATATATGCATATGCACATGATCCCGCGCTGATCCCGCACCCTGATTCCAAATCCCGCGCTTCAGTGAAACAGGTGGGGGATTGCCCGCAAGTTCACGATTTTGCAGAAAATAGCCCCGCTTATTCATCATCAAACAATGCCATTAAGGTCACAGAATGCCATTAAGGTCACAAGATGTCATAAAGGTCACAGAATGCCATAAAGGTCACAAAATGCAATAAAGTCACAAGATGCCATAAAGGTCACAAGATGCCATAAAGGTCACAAGATGCCATAAAGGCCACAAGATCCCATAAAGGCCACAAGATGCCATAATGTTCACAAGATTCCATAATGGTCACAAGATGCCATAAAGGTCGCAAGATGCCATAATGGTCACAAAATGCAATAAAGTCACAAGATGCCATAAAGGTCACAAGATGCCATAAAGGTCACAAGATGCCATAAAGGCCACAAGATCCCATAAAGGCCACAAGATGCCATAATGTTCACAAGATTCCATAATGGTCACAAGATGCCATAAAGGTCGCAAGATGTCATAATGGTCACAAGATGCCATAAAGGTCACAAGGTGCCATAAAGGCCACAAGATGCCATAAAGGTCACAAGATGCCATAAAGGCCACAAGATGCCATAAAGGCCACAAGATCCATAATGGTCACAAGATGCCATAATGGTCACAAGATGCCTTAAAGGTCACAAGATGCCATAAAGGTCACAAGATGCCTGGCTTTGTGCCTATTTCTGGAGACTTTATAAACCCTGCCTGCATATTACGATCGGATTAGAAGCCTCTCCTCCCCCGCACACATAACAGTTAATCCTTGTATTACTAAGGTGTCATTTTAATATATCAGCAGAGGCAAAATAAGCGTGCAAAGAATTGCATCTGAATTGCATCTGAATTGCATCTGCATTTCAGTATTAAAGTTATTTTGCCATTTTTTTGTTTTGTTTTTCACGCTTTATCATATTTTCTGTTTACCGTTTTTTCCTACAACCTCCCCAACCCGTCTGTAGGCGCAATTTATGACGTCATCCATTAGACTACAGCGTTAGTGTACATACTGTACAGCTAGTCCCCAGCGGTCTACAGCTATATGCTTTTTTATTCATCCATTTTTTGTTTTTGATTTTTTGTTCACTCTTTTAGCTCAATATGTAGCGTATATTTTTGCAAAAGGGGCGCCTGTTACTGTATTAGAGAGCTATTTGCAGGAAACCCCGTCAATGAAGATTGATTACGTCATGAGTATAAGAACCAGCGGGGAAGGGGGGGGGAGGGGGGAGGGGGAGGAGTGTGGTGCTTAAATGGCAGAATTGATTGAGGGCCTTGTGCTAAGGTTGATGGTCGTAGAAAATGGATGTTTTTTTTGTCGCCGATGTTTCCCCCCCCTCCCCCCCTCCGCCTTCGGTCGCAGTGGATTTGATGCATCGCTTGTGCGTTCCAATAGATGTGCGCGTTTCTGTTGCGCCTTCGGCTAAAGCTGGCTGAAGAGGCGCATATGGCGCCTGGATGACCGCCTGAAATTATTTCTGTCTGTATGTCTGTCTGTCTGTCTGTCTGGCCGCTATTCTGTCTATGTCTGTCTGTCTGCCTGTCTGTCTGCCTGTCTGTCTGTCCGCCGAGGTGTCTTTGTCTGTCTGTCTGCCTGCCTGTCTGTCTGTCTGTCTGTTTATATATATATATATATATATATATATATATATATATATATATATATATATATATATAATTATATATTTGTCCGTCGAATGCGACAAAAATGGTCACAGTGCATTTCAGAAGGATTTAAAATTATGGCTCCGCTTCAATTTAAACAGTTTATAATTCAATATTTGCAGCCAGTGTTTTCTTTAGTAACTCGAATTTTTCGCTTGTCCTTCGTCAACACTATTAATGGATAGATTTTTCTATTTTTAACCAATTTTGAATGATCGGATAATAATAATAATAATAATAATAATAATAATAATAATAATAATAATAATAATAATAATAATAATAATAATAACAATAACAACAACAACAACAACAACAACAACAACAACAACGTCTCGATAGAAAGTCTTGGTTTATTTATATCTATATTTATTTCTATCTGTAGAAAATTAAAGAGCTTGAAAGCCTCGTTCGTTTTGCAACATTCTTAAGAAGATCGATTATTTACTTTGAAAGCAAAAGATTTTCAATTTGTAAACGTTTCACGCCGATCCATCTTAGTTGAATCTGTTGCTCAAGGCTAGAAAGAAAATATGAATGATTGGTTGACGTTAAAGAAATTTGTTCCTGGAATATTCAACTATTGTGTTTGGTACATTTGTTCCTACCATTTTGCCTATGCTCTTGATTTCTTAGTTGAACAATTCCTTATCTTTTTACAGGACCTCTTTCACTCATGTTTCACTCCCTGTATTTTTTACAGGACTTCTTTCACTTATATTTCACCCCCTGTATCTTCCTAAAGAAGCTATTTTCACTGATGTTTCGCTCCGTGTGTCCTGCTAGAGGAGCTATTTTCTCTAATGTTTCGCTCCGTGTATCCTCCTAGATGAGCTATTTTCACTGATGTTTCGCTCCGTGTATCCTCCTAGAGGAGCTATTTTCTCTAATGTTTCGCTCCGTGTATCCTCCTAGATGAGCTATTTTCACTGATGTTTCGCTCCGTGTATCCTCCTAGAGGAGCTATTTTCTCTAATGTTTCGCTCCGTGTATCCTCCTAGATGAGCTATTTTCACTGATGTTTCGCTCCGTGTATCCTCCTAGAGGAGCTATTTTCTCTAATGTTTCGCTCCGTGTATCCTCCTAGATGAGCTATTTTCACTGATGTTTCGCTCCGTGTATCCTCCTAGAGGAGCTATTTTCTCTAATGTTTCGCTCCGTGTATCCTCCTAGATGAGCTATTTTCACTGATGTTTCGCTCCGTGTATCCTCCTAGATGAGCTATTTTCACTGATGTTTCGCTCCGTGTATCCTCCTAGAGGAGCTATTTTCTCTAATGTTTCGCTCCGTGTATCCTCCTAGATGAGCTATTTTCACTGATGTTTCGCTCCGTGTATCCTCCTAGAGGAGCTATTTTCACTAATGTTTCGCTCCGTGTATCCTTTTAGAGGAGCTTATTCAGATATGTTCAAGGAGCTGGAAAAACAGGAGTAAGTTCACCAAGTAGTTCGTCTCATATTGGAATGATGCGGAAAAGTCGCGCTGATTCGTAGAATACACTGGAATATGCAAGCACCGGAATATGCAAGTACCGGAATATGCAAGTACCGGAATATGCAAGTACCGGAATGTACCAGCACCGGAATATGCCAGCACCGGAATATGCAAGTACCGGAATGTACCAGCACCGGAATATACAAGCACCGGATTTTATTATCTATTTACTGTCTATTGAGACAAAGACACAGAGATGCTGTCGGTAATCCAGATGGGATTCCTGGCACGGAATTTAACGGGATCCGACCCGGACTGCAGCCAGGATCCTGATTGCCTTTTTATTGTGTCTGGAGACGTAACGAGCTGTACATGTCACGCAGTGTCGTGACTATTTTCATCGCCGGTAGCTATTTCTGGAGCCATTTGCCCCTTCCCCCTCCCCCCTCCCCCCCCCCCGTCCCTCTCCCCCCTCCCCACCCCATAGTTTGACTGCCTCTATTCTGGGCATTGTATTTGCGCAGGAGGAAAAGACGAAGCCAATAAGAGGAATCCCGTCACTTTCGGTAGTTGGCTTAATTTCACATCTCGTCACACCGAGACTTCGGGACGAGAGAACAGAAATAACGGGACTGCGTAAATGACCCCCACCCCCCCCCCCCCCCTCAACAGCGTGTGTGCTTAATGTAGGCAGTGATGTCTTTGTTTTGTGTACGGCGTCAGGAACCAGATATATACGTTATGTGGCGTCAGCGGAAGATTGGCGACGGAGTAAACAATGTGTGACCCGGAAGTGGGGGGGGGGGGGCAGGGGAAGGGGGAGGGGGTGGAGGGTGAAGCGGAGGGAGAGAAATTCCTTCATCCGAGACGATCATCGTGACATTTTGCAACAAAAAAAAAAATAAAAAAAAAAAAAAAAAATGAAAAAAAAAAAAAGTTCGGAAGTCGGGTCATAATGTGGATATGATGCTCCTGTGACGTGGGTTTAGCCCCACTTGTTTCTCTTTGATGGGGTGTGTCATGGCGTACAGATCTTTACCCACTGATCCCCAGCGAATGAACAGTTTGGATCCGGATCAGTGGAATGTTGTTGTATCTCGGCGAGATATCGCACTGGGATAGCATGTTGATATCTGTATCTGCCTCCCTCCCTGCCTGCCTGCCTGCCGGCCTGCCTGCCTCCCTCCCTCCCTCCCTCCCTCCCTCCCTTTTCCCCACATACTGGACACGTGCTGAACAGATATAGAGCAATGAACCGAGTCAAGCTTGGAGCCTACCAAAATTTAAAATAACAACAACAACAACAACAACAACAATAATAATAATAATAATAATAATATTGAGATGTCGTACGTTTCCTGATATCATGACATTCTGGCTACGTGATGCCGGAAAATGACGTCACGCGCTGCACTGCGAGTTCACATTCCATAACAGCCTTAAATTGCTCCGATCTTGAGATGCAACTCAATTTGAATGTAATGTTAGCTGACATCACATCATTGGAGTTATAAAAAAAAAACAAGAAAAAAAAAAAAAAAAAGAAAAAAAAAAAAGAAAAGAAAAAAAAACAGACCTGACCTGCGTCATTCTATTGGATATTACTTAATTATTAAATGCTGTTTGTGAAAACCTTTCGCGGCGTGAGGAGACGAGAGTTTGAGTCTTAAGCAGCACTGCGTTTGATGACGGATGTGATGACGTCATCACGCACATGCAGACTTAAACGCCCTGATGTGTCGTCTGCGTGCTTTGGTTGTCGTTTGCCTGTGTTGATGCAGGGTGGAGGGGAGGAAGGAGGGGGCAGGGGCGGGGGGGGGGGGGGCTCTGCGTACTTTAGTTGTCGTCTGCCTGTGGTGATGCACAGTGGAGGGGAGGAAGGAGGGGCAGGGGGGGGGGGGGGCTCTGCGTGCTTTGGTTGTCGTCTGCCTGTGTTGATGCAGGATGGGAGGGGGTAGGGGTTTCATTTTGCTCTTTTTCGCTGTCGTCTGCTTGTGTTAGTGGTTTTGGTTGAAGTTAGGTGGCGTAAGTGTCCTCCAACTAGCCATTACTTTTCTTGGCAATTCGCCAAAAATTGGCAGAAATATTGGTGGAAAACCACTCTTTTTCCCCGAAAACTCTAGCGCCAGAGATACAAAGTTTTTGGTTAATAGTTTTAATTAAATGTCATAAATCCTAACATCAGTATTGGCGAGCTGGGACAATGTCCCTGGACAATCTTGTTTTTTTCGTCTTCTTCTTCTTCTTTCTCGTCATCAAAAACATCAGAAACGAGTGTCCTCGAGATGCAGGTATTACTGTTGAAGTATTAAATTGGAAGTAAGCCCCGGCATAGAAAAAAAAAGAGCTCGAGAAAACAGTCCCTCGGATTTCTTTGTCGTTGTTCGGTGAAAATGCCAAGTGTAGCCTTGATTGGATTGTGACAGTAAGCTCGTTTATCCCACGCCAACCCCCCTCCCCCCTCCTCCCCTCCCCCGTCCCCTAACACCCAAACCATCCTCGTCCGTTACGTAAACGCCTTAGGCAACCCATCATATAAATGCCACTGTGGAAAATAGCCCGGCTGACGAGAGGACTTTGCTGGCGTTCCTGGTGCTGCCTCGTGCCTGTTTGGTGCCTGCTTCGTGCCTGCCTTGTGTCTGCCTCGTGCCTTCCTGGTGCCTACCTCATGCCTGCCTCGTGCCTGCCACGTGTCTGCCTCGTCTGTGCCTCGTAATCAAGCGCAGTAAAACTTCCTTGCTAAAGAGCTTGTTTTTTTTTCGCGGGAAGGGGGGGAAGGAATCGTTGCTCCGGGTTTATGACCTGTATACTTGACCCCACAACAGCACATCTTAACGCGCATAAGCCGCAGATAAAAATATCCACACAGCGTAACAATAGACAGAGGAAGAGGGTGGGGGTGGGGTCACGCTAATGACTCGTCCGTAGTTACTCAGCCGATTACTAATTGGCCTTTAAGGTATTGAGCGGATTCCGATGCATGACCCTTATGCTGAATGGGGGAAAACTGCACTAACTGGAGTAATTGCTGTATTAACATATGTTCACAGTTCCGTCTGTGGCTTGTTCAAAAGCTGGCAAAAATCCTCCCCCCCCCCATCACCTCATACTTCCCCTCTTCCTCCCTCTCGTTCCCAAGTACGAAACAAAGATACATCTGTTCCTACCCCTACCCCACCCGCCCTCCCCAAACCCATACTTCCCCTCTTCCTCGCACTTGTTTCCAAGAACGAAACAAGTATACGTCTGTTCCTGCCCCTCCCCCTCCCTTCTCCCCCCTCCCTCCCTCCTCCCCCTCCTCTCTGCAACCCCTCTGAGAGATTCATTACAGTATCTTTCTGAAGTACATGGGTCATTTTGATTCACTCGTAGAATCACGCCGAAACATCGGTATTTTCTCGTGGAATCCCGCTAATCCCGGGGACGATAACCGATCAGTATGTGACTGACCCCATCCCGTGGAATCCAGCTGATCCAGGGATGATGACCCATCAGTATGTGACTGATCCCATCCCGTGGAATCCCGTTGATCCCGGGATTTTGACGGATCAGTGTGTGACTGATCCCATCCCGTGAAATGGTGCTGATCCCGGGATGATGACCGGTCAGGGTGTGACTGATGCCATCCTGTGGCATCCCGTGAAAAGTCTGGATGAGCCCCCGAAATGTTGGTCTTCATGTTGTGGATCACGCTGTCTACGAGGGTATGGCAGGGCGGGATCGGTCCTTCAATCCTGGCGTAATTACACTTGTTTCCGGGATAGCTGAGTACTGCATGATAGGCCCCCGATACCGGCTCATTTGAGAGCATTCTCACCCGTATAATTGGCATACAGACTGGCTTGAGCAATTTCTCAGATGAAAGAGACTGCAAGTGTAGGCAAATAATGTATATAAATTATATATATATATATATAAAAAAAGAAAGAAAAATAAATCGAAATTGGCCAGAGTGTATATCATAAGTGGATCCTTATTTATTCTATTGACGTTTCGAAATAAATAGATAAATAAATAAATAAATGGGCTGTTAACAAATTTCCATCGAAGAAAAGGTCGCATTCGTTTGCTGGGGTATTTTTTGTGACGTGATACAGCGTGATTACTGCAAAGGTCACATCGCCTCGGTCGCAGGTCTTCTCTAACCGACTGTGTACCACAGTATTAATTAATTAAAAAAAAGGGAAAAGAATGGGAAAGAGTGTTTTGCAGTGATATTTAGAAAAATTGTTTGGATAAGCAGTGGAAGTGATGCCAGCGGTTGGCCATGCTGGCCCCATTCATTTAGCACTGAGTGCCCCATCCTCTTACCCGCGCCCCCCGCCTTTCTCCCCTTACCCGCCCCCCTCCCCCCCTCCCCCCCGCCCCTCTCCCCTCACCCCGGCCCCGCCCCTCGGCGTAGGGACGTGATGCTGGTGGTTGGTCCTGCTGGCCTCGTTCAGTTAGCATAGAGTGCCCCGTCACAGTACCGTATAGGCGCCCCTACCCCTCCTTTCTCTCCCCGCCCCTTCTCCCCCCCCCACTCCAACGCCCCTAGTCCCCGCGGTGCAGGGACGTAATGCCGATGGCTGGTCGTGTTATCACAGTCTTATCCCGTGCCCTCTCCCCCTCCACTCCTCCCCCCCTCCGCCCCGCCCCCCCCCCCTCGTCGCGGGACGTGATACTGGCCGTGCTATCACAGCACCATACATGGGCCCCCTACCTCTCCCGTCATGACCCGTGCCCTCCCCCTCCACTCCTCCCTCCCCCCCCCCCCCCGCCGTTCGTCGCGGGGACGTGATGCTGGTGGCTGGCCGTGCTATCACAGCACCATACATGGGCCCCCTACCTCTCCCGTCATGTAATTAAATGAAACAAATATTAAAAACTAATTTAATAAAAATAAAATTATGTTGACTAGTTTGGTGTCGTGTTTTGCAGAAATATGCAAATTCTTCTCGATGAGTCTGACAAATCTTGCCCCTCCCCCCTCCCCCTCCCCTCCCCCTCCCGTGGGCGCGGGGACCTGATCTCGATGAGTCTGACAAATCTTGCCCCACTTCTCACAGTTTTCAGCAGCTTGCGAGTTTTCCTTTGAGCCAAATGTCGTCAGGTTTTATCAATTTGTATGCAGTGAAGGATGATAAAAGCATCGTTGCTTTTTCCGTGGAAGTATATGGAAACAGTAGCCCGCAAAAAAAAAAAAAAAAAAAAAAAGAAAGAGAAAAGAAAGCCTTTGCTGTGCTGTCTGTGATAAGAGGCAAGAAGGATTTGTTTCTTAAATAAAGCTGAAACCTTAAGCGGTTCGGGGGCTGGTTTTGTGGTATTGATTCTGTTCTACGCAGACGTTGTGTACGGGAGACGGGTGGGAGGTGTGTGTGGGGGGGGTTTGAGAGAAGGGAGGGGGGAGGCAGTGGGAGGAAAAGGGGGGGAGGAGGGGGACCGATTTTGTGGTGCTGATTCTGCTATCCTATGCACAGGTGGCGTGTACGGCAGATGGGGGAGGGGGGAGGGAGTAGGAGGATAGAAGACGTCGGACGGGGAGGGAGGGGATGCGAGGATAGGCAGTAAGAGGAAAAAAGGGGGAGGGGGAGGCAGTGGGGAAAAGGGGGAGGACGGGGTAGAGAGAGGTAGGGGGGAGGCAGTAGGTAGGGGACAGGGGGAGGAGGGGGGAGGCAGTGGGATGAGGGGGGAGGCAGTGGGGAAGAAGGGGGGAGGAGGGGGTGGGGAGAGGTAGGGGGAGGCAGTAGGTGGGGGAAAGGGGGAGGAGGGGGGAGGCGATAGGGGAATGGGGGAGCAGAGAGAGGATGTACTGGGATTCTTCATTTTAAGAGAATACTTGGTGTTTAGCTGTGCGACCCTGAGTAGATCATCATATGAAGATAAACAAGCTTTGCTACTCACCAAGTGAAACCAATTCGTCTCGACATTCCGTGGCTTTAGCGACCGTTTCTTGCTGTGGATTGGTGAAGCACCAGGAAAATAAATCGTGATTCCTAGACCCAATAAAATAAGAGATAAAAAAAAAAAAAGAAAAAAGAAAACATAAAATCCATTGGGGCCGTTGGGGACGGGGGATCTTTACGGATATAGCAAAAATCTTATATGGGAGGCCTCTTTTTACAGCAGTTTTCAAAATGGTGGGGTGGACGGAGGGGGGGGGGGGGATTTTTCCGCCCATCGACACCCACAGCAGCACCAACAGCACCCACGAACAGAAGCCCGAAGGGTCAGCTCTTTCCCGACACAAGCCATGCAACAGTTCATTTGGTGACGATTCATCCGATCCTTCTCGCGACGATTCAGATGACGATTCAGGGGACGATTCAGGGGACGATTCAGCTGGGAACAATTCATATGAGTATGCATGGTGCGACCTTTCTTATAATTTTACCTAATGGTCTTGGTCATGGAAATTGCAAGGAAGAAATCACTTAGAATTTGTCATGGCGATGAAATATTCAGCTCAGTTCAAAGAAGGCACCATCAATGCCTGTGGGATAGCGGAACTGCGGAATAGCGGAACTCCGGGATAGCGTAATGTCGGATTCCTTCTAGATTGTGTAAAGATGTTCCCAAGGTGGTCCTCTTTCAAAAAATTATTTTCTTAGCGATTTGAATAAATTACTTTTTTTTAGCGATTCGGAAGAAATTGGCAAAATGACTTAATTTGGAAAAAAGTTCTTGGCCAATTTTCAAAGTGCTTGTTATTCCGCAATTTTGATCGGATACCATTTCCATTTTCAACGAATGTTCCTCAGGTAGGCCTCTCGACAAAAAATTGGTGAAATGGCGCCATTTTTTTAATTTTTTGTTAGCCAATTCTCAGAATTTTCAGACAGTTTCCTTTCAAACTACAGATTTCTGAGTAGTCCCCTGTTAAAATAGTGCTTGTTTCAAAATGCTTCTTCCGTTTTTGATTGGATTCCTTTCAAACTTTTTTTTTAGGAATGTTTCCGGCGTGAGCATCTATTGAAAATGTTTTTGGCGATTCGCCAAAACTGGCTAACTGACTCCATTTTGATGTTTTAGCAAATTTTCGAAATGTCTGTTCTGACACAATTTTGACCGGTTTCCTTTCAAATTTTGTACCATGTTCCCCAGATGGTCTTCTCGCCAAAAATTGGACAAATGGTTTTACTACCACTTTTTTACTAGCCTACAAGCGTTTTGATACTTCATTCACTCGATCTCGGCTGGTCACAATGTCCCTAGACATTCGTGTTATTTTTTTTTTCAATTTCTGCAACTGGCTTGATTTTGATGCGAGGAAGAAGAAGTCGGTTGCCCGCTGATTATGCAACAAAGTTATCCTAAATTCATTTCACTGATTTAGCGGCATCTGAGAAGACATAAAAAATTCTGTGCAAGCCAAAAGAGAGAAAAAGAAATTAACGGTGGCCTCGGTAGTTTGCATATTTTTGGAAATAGCCCAGGGTTGACGTGGTTGTTTCAATAATTTACAGACGTCTACCACCTAGCTATGAACAAGCAGCCCTTGGGGGTGGGGGGGGGGGGGGGGTAAAAGGATGCGGGGGGGGGGGGAAGGGAGGGCAAGACCAATAACACAAGGGCAAAAGGATTGTCCTTTTGTTGATTAATGTTTTCTTCATCAAGTTTAAGTTGATTTTGAAATGTTTTAACTCCCAAACTCATCGGTGGAGGAAAAGACTTCCTGGAGCCGTGTAAAGCCTCGTGGGCGGCATTCGCGCCCTCGCTGTGTGGAACTCGTGACGGTGAAATAAAAAATACTGCCGTGGATTCAAAACAGGTCTTTGCGTGGTGGTGTAGAACTGTTTGTGACTGAGTGGAACTGTTTGTGACTGAGTGGAACTGTTTGTGACTGAGTGGAACTGTTTGTGACTGAGTAGAACTGTTTGTGACTGATTATGACATTTTGTGACTGAGTAGAACAGCCCTGTGATTTTGCCACACGTTAAATCAAAACTTGAAAATATTTCTTGTTGCTACTTTGGGTTTGATCTGTCGAGAAACGAAAGCAACTCGGAGGGTTTGTTCTATATTCGACGCCTACTTGCAGGGCTTGCTTTTTCAATTGATATAAGCAAATCTTAAGTTTCCATGACGGTTTTGGCCCTACATCACAATCACGTGATAAGTGAGAATTCAAAGTACATTTATTCAACATGGTTGGGTTATTGCATGAGAACAAGACAGCGAGTCATTTATTGCTCCGAGCAGCGTGGGCCCCGAAAGACCAAAAAAAAAAAAAAAAAAAAAAAACACTTGCTGCAACTAATTTGTTACATACAAAAGAAGATTGACTTATTTTGGATCAGAATATATCACCTGTGGTACAGCTCCAGTTGGTTTTATGTCACGGTTAAAAGATGACAAAACAGTGTATTCTGTTGTCAGAAAATCCCGAGTTGCGTTGTAACCGCCTGCATTGGATTAAGGAATCATGCGGCCGGAGTGACGAAATTCAGCGAGACACCGTTCTTATTCGAGGCTGGAAATTCGCGTGTATTCCTAACTCAGAAAACACACCAGAGACAGTGGGGTAAAATCGCCAACCATGTTTTAAACCTAATTTGCTATTGTTGTTTGAAGAAGCGGGGAGGGGTGGGAAAGGGGTAGTGGGGGGGGGGGGGCGGTTGACCTCTTTAGAAATAGCGTTGTATGAATACTGTTTAATATGGCCAGTCACAGTGTCACCGCCATCTTGAAAACCACCTGAAATCCGACATATGTCACTCATTTTAAACTAGAAGCTCATTCCGCTAGCGAAATGTTAAACACTTGACAAAACTTAAAACGCAAAAATACTGGCTTCAATGGGTTATTTCTTGAATAATATATTGCAAACAACACAGCTTGAATACGTCTTATAAGCCGAGTAGTGTTTAGTTTCTGTTGACTTAAGGTTTTATTGACTGATCTAGCATACACAGTGAGAGCTCGCACAAAGCTCACTGAGCAACTGTGTGTGATGTGGCTTAAATGCTACGCATTAACTTGCAAAAAATACACTCTTTTCACATGGCGTTTTAACAAAGAAAACGAAATCAAAGACGAAAATAAAAAGTGACATGCACATGTTCAGATCAAGCTCTTCATAAGTCCCAAGTTTCATGGTCGTAGGGCCCATAGTGTCAGAGAAGAAGAAGACACAAAAAATCGGAAAAAGTGTCAAGAAGAAAAAAAAAAAAGGACGAATTTTGCTCGCACAATTTCATGTAACTCTTGCAAGCCAAAGGCTTGTCAAGTGTCAATTATGGAAGTGGAGTGGAGCATGGAATACGGGCTCAGGGCTTACACACATTGAATACGGGCGCAGGGCTTACACAAGTTGAATATGGATGTCGGGCTTACATACAATGAATAAGAGCGTAGGGCTTACATACAATGAATACGGACTCAGGTTTTTCACACAATGAATACGGGCACAGCTCTTACACACAATGAATACGTGCTCAGGGCTTACACACATTGAATACCGGTGCAGGGCTTGCGTAGATGTAGTAATGGCACTCGTGGCTGTACCAGTTGACCAAGATCCATTCAAAGAAATTTTCCCGGAAAGTGCAAACAAAAAAAAAAAAAAAAAAAAAGAAAGAAAGAAAAAAAAAAAAGCTTTGAACAGGACGAAAAAATATAAGAACGTGACGCTTCTTAGATGTCTATAAAAGGGAGCAATTAATGCTTGAGTGCAAATCAAGAGACGATTAGTGAGCAAAGATATGGGGGGGAGGGGGTAGTGGGGTTTAGGGGGTGCGGGGGGGGGGGTATAGTGTGTGCGCAAGCGGGACATGGCCACTCTCGTATTACCAATTAACGACAAGGCACGCAGGCTAAGCGTGAGAATGTAGCGATGTGAGGCGCTTAATTGCTTTGATTTTCCAATCTGACAGGATTAGGGGGCGGGCGGGCGGGCGGGCGGGGGGGGGGGGGGCGGGCAGGGGAGTGTTTAGTGACGAAGGTAGGATTTGGTCCACGAGAAGGGGTTTGCATCGTCCGAAGAAGTGACTTCACCAACTTTTTGAAGTGAAAGAGTCGTGTTTCTTCGAATGGGTGAGTTTGTGTGAGGGAGAGGGGGGATGGGGTTGTACCCCTTGAACCCCCGCACCTCCACCCCCCCCCTTCGGCGGATCCACCACACATGTTTCTCAGGCCACGGCCTACAAAAGTGAGAGCAGTGACATCTTAAGAGCAGCTGAGTCGGCCCGTGCTCACGCGCACAACCCCACTGGTTTATGAAACGGAATAAGTTCAATGCCCCTTTAATCTTAAAGTTTATATAAAGATGTTCCAGGTGGTACTGAATGGTTACTCACAGTACTTTGCCCCCCCCTCCCCCTCCGCCTCTTCCCACTTCCAGTTATCGGTGTATTTAGTTAAGGTGAGATCGCTGAGACTCTTCTGTTAACTTTCTACAAACCGAACTTTGTGCGTACGAAGGGGGGGGGGGGGGGGCGCCAGTGATGTAGTCGCCGGTCATATAGTCGTGGGTCATGTAGTCGAAAAGTCATGTAGTCGCCGGTTATGTAGCCGCCTTTCATGTAGTCACCAGTCACATAGTCACCGGTCATGTAGTCACCTGTTATGTAGTCAGCGGTTATGCGGTCGCCTGCCATTTAGTCACCTGTAATGTAGTCACCAGTCATAAAGTCACCGGTCATGTAGTCACCGGTCATACAGCCGTCTGCCATGTAGCAAGCAGTCATGTAGTCACCAGTCATACAGTCACCGGTCATGTAGTCACCGATTATGTAGTCACCGGTAATGTAGTCACCGGTTATGTAGTCACCGATCATGTAGTCACTAGTTATGTAATTACCGGTCATGCAGACCGCCAGTCATGAAGCCGACGGTAACGCAAGTGGCCACTTAATAAGTGTAAAGTAACATGGCCACCGATCATTAGACAGGGCCAGGAAGGATATTATTAAAAAAGAAAATAGGTAAAATTTTAATCTTATTGAGATATTAATTTCTTTTCTCACTAGTATATGTTTGTAAATTTGTTTATAAACGTCCAGTGTATGTACAAGTTAGTGAGTGTTAATTTACAGCTGTTAATTTGAAGGTTGTTAATTTGTAGCTGTTAATTTACAGCTGTTAATTTTTACAGCTGCTTCATCGCAATGATCTGAGATTAACCACCCTTCTACTATCACTTTGTCACATAGAATTCCTTGTCTAATTACAATTGATGCTTTAATAATTTAGAGACCAGATCAGTTATTTCTTTTCTTTCCTCGCTGTCAACAAAAGTGCGTCCCGTGCTGGGGTGTGATCACTCATCAGCTAACGGTATGGTGCGGTCGCCTTGGGTCGCCTTGGTAACCCTTGTTGAAATGATTGATTCTATTGGAATATAAAACATTCATCTCCATGTACTCCTATCGCGTGTGGGCTTTATGCATATAGTGTTTATAGAGCTCAGTCAATCAATCAATCAATCAATCAGTTAATAAATAAATAAATAAATAAATAAATAAAGAAAGAAAGAAAGAAAGAAAGAAAGAAAGAAAAGAAAAAAGAACATAAACAATGCGAAACAATATA
Organism: Protula sp. h YS-2021; assembly: GCA_949752745.1. Classification (NCBI taxonomy): domain Eukaryota; kingdom Metazoa; phylum Annelida; class Polychaeta; order Sabellida; family Serpulidae; genus Protula; species Protula sp. h YS-2021. The sequence goes on along the minus strand of OX457025.1, from coordinate 105,535,205 downwards.
GACAAAGGTGAGCTGAGCACTATTGTTGACGTAAAGAAAGAGATCAGTTATTGCCGATCATTAATCAAATACGACATCATCATTATCGACAGAAAGCATAACGTTAATGGCGAACAAACAGCATAAGAGCTGTGTCAATTATCGCGCGCAATGAAACCCCCAGAACAATGGCAGGCCCGAGGGATGGGGGGGGGGGGGGGTTCAGTGTTCCTAACTCTCGCCCCCCCCCCAACCCGCCCACACCTTCCTCCCCCACCCCCTCTAAAAAAATAAATATAATAGCGAACAGCACAAGAGCTGTGTCAAATACCGCGAATAATGAAACCCGAGAACAATGGCAGGTCCGAGGGATGGGGGGGGGGGGGGTGGCGTCCAGTGTTCCTAACTCAACCCCCCCAACAAAATTAAAATATATATGAATTCTTTATTTATGTCTCGGGTAAATAAAAAAAAAACACACTGTGGGCAGGAGAAATTCATTTGCTTCGATTTGTTTGCACGACGCTCTTTGGCTGCGTTCAAAAGAGTTAAGTTTACGGATAGCTGATCCCGTTAACTGCCCCAGGGGACCCACTGCTGTTTGTTCCGTGCATGTCATGGGAGACGACCAGTCGGGTTTGAGGGGGGGGGGGGGGTGGGGGATGCCACAATGCTGTCTGTTCCGTGCATGTCATGGGAGGTGACGAGTCGGGTGGGGGTTGGGGGATCCTGTCTGTTCCGTGCATGTCATGGGAGGTGACCAGTCGGGTCCCAGCAAACATCCGACGGTTTTTTGCGGTTTGTAAACTGGTTGTTATTTGGTATCGACGTCAGTATAACCAAATTTAAACTTGAAACGTCGTATAAATGTCGGGTTTTATTTGACCTGAACCCGACGTCATTCCGACGTCCTTTTCCGACATTATTCAAAATAATCAATATTTCTATTGCAAATGTTATATTACAAAGAGCGCAGGGGGGAGGGGGGGGGGGGCAAGGAATACCGTTGTCTATCAGTTCTGTGCCCCTGACTTTGGAGCCTTGGTGACGATTGTATTGTATTGTTCTTTAGATCCCTTTCAACTGCTATGGTCATGTCGGGATCCCCCTGCCACATTATACTGAAATGTGGCATTCCAGCCCTCCTTCTTACTCTTACGTGTGGAGTTCCTCACAGGTTAGCAAGGAGGAGTCCCAATTTTAAAGTCTTAGGTATGACCCGACCGGGGTTTGAACCCACGATCTTCCAGTATCGTGGCGGATACTCTAACCACTAGGCCACCGAGGCTGGTTTTTGGTGACGACTGAAGGGAAGAACAGTGCGTTTATGAAGTGCAGTTAAGTTTCGATTGGTACGACGTGGTAGGGTGTACAGATGTAACAACTAAACGTTTCGGTATACAGTTTAATGCAAGTCAACCTCCTAACTACAGTAGATGCTCGTTAATCCGAACACGGTTTATATGAAATGTCACTTTATCCCAACAAAATAGTCCGGTCCCGACAAATTTGATCAGATTAACGAATATATCTTTTATCCGACCAAAAAAAACACTGTCAAAAAATATTTTGATCAGAGGTTAGGTTAAATCAGTGAAAATCCTTTCAAAATTTTTAATGTATCAATAAGTGTACCAGTTTACGCGTATACCTTTTGTGATACACTGGAGTAATGTCTCTTTTACTACTCAGGCCTTTTGTTTTGTAACTGGACCCTATTAACGCTGTACAAACAACTGGGGACAGCTTCGGGGTTACTGCGCAAACCCTATTTGCAGGAATGATGCTTACTGCTCAGTAAGCAGATTATGGCATGCGCCTTGTGTCTGAATATCACCCGGGTCTTACGTAAAATGTTTGATCTTGAGTAACGCCTATTTGTGTGAGTAGATGCCTGATTAAAAAAAAAATTAAGATGTCAATGCAAGATTGTCAAGCGTGCTTATAAAAAGCATGCTATTGTACATTTGATTGACAGTTGGAGCATGCCCAAATGCAACGAAGATGTTTGAGAACTTAAACAGTGTGATTAATTTCTTTACAAAAAAGCGAGCTACAAACACTAGCCAGAAAAGAATCAGACTTTTTCAGCAAGTCGCAATGATTGTCACTGCTATGATTTTGCTTCATTTTGTGTAATTCAACTTGTTTTACTATTGTTATGTTCGACAGATTGTTCTTAGTCTTATTAAATGGTATAATTAAATTTAATGTATTTTATTTGAGTTTATTTGAGTTACCACACCGCATCGAATTCTACCCCATAGAAAATATCAGATTGTACGAAATACTGTTTATCGGATCAAATTTCGCCGGTTCCGACTTATTCGGATTAAAGGGAAATGCGGGTATCTCACCCATAATTGAGATTTCCTTCATACTTTCACAGTTTAATGCTTATAGGGTATACGTTCAAAAATTGAAAAGAAAAAGGGGGGTCACCGATGTTATAAGAGAAATAAAGGCACTGAAAGGTGGCGTACTTTTACTATAGAAACCATTGGGAAAACCAAGAAATTTCAATAAAAATGCAAAACTCACACATAACCACAATTGATAATTGCCTCATGTTTTCCCTGATTGAAGAACACCTGATGCGAAGTGTTTTAAGCAAATAAAAAATATATGTCACCGTATCAATAAGAGAATTATACATTTTTTTTGACAAAATCCCATTGACTCAATGGATAAATGGTGAAAACAGTGTAATATGATTTTAATGGACAATATATCAACACAGGCCCTTCTAGGAACAAAATATCAATACAGTTCATTTCTGGGCACGACCCTATTTCCCTTTGAAAAGAATTTTTCGATCTAGACGGATTTAGTAGTTATTTATACTGTGTAAACGTGGATTCAAACTCAGCGATATTCAATGTTATACGCATTTCGGTCGCTAGATGGCGCAGAGATACCCGCATTTCCCTTTAAAGAGCATCTACTGCATACCACAACTGTTTTTTTGTGTTTGTTATAACCACAGGAGCGTAAATTAACGAACCTGTGCCCATGTTGTCAATCATTCAGTGAATTAATACATCTAGAGTAATGACCGTAGAACTTATAGTATACTATATATACATGTCACAGTGAATCTGTCAAATCACTGAACTCACACGGTAGTCCATAATCGGCATTTAAATATGATATGAGGGAGTTATAATCTAATAACCTTAAAGTTGTTCGATACAAATTATAATATAAAATGTGTCAATTTTACATAGATCGAAATTATGAATTATTTGAAGTTTAGGATTATTTTAATTTCGACATGAACATTCAGCGAACGTACAATAGCTCAGTATATTTGCCTTAAGCTAATGGTAAGCAGAAGGGACCTGTTCTGATAAAGCGTGCAGACCGTGCAATTCTGAATCCAAACAGGCTAATTAATTTAGCAGAGGGTTTATATGTTTACATTCAGCACCACTAGGGGAGGCAGAACTATAAATGTAGGGTATCCGGTGGGGCTCGACCCTGGGACCTCGCGGTTCTTGCGCAGGCATGCTGCCACTATACCATAATTTCAGAGGTACATGGCTCATTGTTCATTTGTGGTTTTTTTGTGTCTATTGAACGAATAATGTCTCACTGATCTACGATTAAATAAATGCTTCAAGACTCATTTTTCATAACCTTTGAATTCATTGCAAATTGTGCACATGAAATGCTGAGGACTTGACGCAATTTCGAATTGTTTTCAAATTCAGCAGCTTTTCTCCTCGCTTCATAAATATAACTATTTAAGTGAAAATTCTGTTTATGGAACATTGAATGTCCAATAATAATAATGCCCAAGTGCAATTATTCGAAACATCATTCGACGGTTTTGCGTATAAAATTGGTGCTGTATGAATACCATACATCATATAATATTAATCTTCATATTAGATGCTTAAGTTTGATTGCAGAAGCTAGCAAATTAACAAAAGTATGAGATCTTAAGTGTGGCATAGCTTTAGTGTATATATTAACAAAAGAGAGCTGGGGTAGGAGTGGAGCGAGAGGGGGGTGGATGCAACAAATAGGTATGCTATGTGGTTCTGTGGTAATTTTGATACTGGTGAAAAATAAGGTACTTTCAGTATCGATCACAGCATGGCTGTATTAATTAGAGATCACAATCACGACTGTTCGGTAAATTTATGTGACGTCATCTTTTATGTTCTAAATTTAGTCTTTCCTTGTTCTGTCTAAGAATCCACATCGTTTTTGTTTTAATTTTTAATTAACTTTTTCACTTGCACGGTTTTAGACGGTTTTAGAAAGTCAAGCGGTTTGTCCAAGCATATTCAAACAAAGAAGTAACTATTTAAAGCTACCAACTGAAGAATAAACATTGCACAAGCGTCGGTCTGGTTTTTAGATTCTGCTCAATAAACTGATTTGTTAGCTTCGTGATCACTTTACCGAAACCATAAGTAGTGACCGGTTGGAAAGTATGTGACATGATTAGGGTCTGCTTGAGGCAAGTGATGATTGATTTAAACACCTAATTCTTTCAAGAGTCCACTTCACCATAGAGAGACTCATGGCGTGTTGTTTATTTTATTTTAAGAGAAAAAACCTTAACCTGTCGTAATTCCATATTATCTACACTTAACCTTAGACTTGGCAAACCACAGAGTACCACGACATGTATACAAAATAAATGATGTATTTTCCTCATAATCTAATGGCTATTCTAAATCGCAGTCGCGTCATTTTGTATTTTCATTAAGAGCTTTGTTGCAGTAAGACATCTGCTTCATAGCTATATATATATATATATATATATATATATATATATATATATATATATATATATATATATATATATATACATATGTATATATATGTCTTGATATTTTGTGTGAAGCTAATGATTATTGCCTGTGACGATTTTATATTTTTACTGTATTCTGTATATATTTAACTTAGAGTGAGCGTCTGAGTCTACTCCGGTATAGACTCACTTTGTTGGTAGTGCCTTATTTCGCCTTCAACAATTTTTTTGAATTCTTGTTTGGTTGATGTATTCTTATTGCAATATTATAGTGTCTGGTCACGCCATATTTGATTATTAGTGTTTAATAATTTTGTAAGCGGGATATTGTGGAATTGAATTACAAAAAACGAATTTAAAAGCAATTTTATTAAATTATTTTTTTTCTTTTTTTTTTATCCTGAGTAGAATAGATCACACTCGTCCCATGTGGGGGCACAGACACCTCTAATTATTGATACAATATGACGTCATCAAATATCACAAACCTAAAATAGAAAAGGGAGGAACAATACAGAGGCATGGCATCCATTACCGCGAACATATATCAATTTCTTTGGCGTCAATGTAGGTTAAAAGCGCGGTGTCACCTCATTTAAACTCCCTATCGCAAGCTTTTGTAGCTGGGATACATTTGCAGTGAATTATAAATCGACGTTATGGTGGAGTTGTGATCTGTCTTCATCCCTTAGCTACTCTAGTGGGCCATTCATATAGAATGTTTGCATAATTTTCAGACTTCTTTTCAAACCCCACCCCTATCCCCTAAACGCAGCAATCGGCTCATTCCGTGTACACAAAATTGCGACGACTCCCATGTAACGCATGCGCAACCACACATTCCACTGTGGTGGCTAGGGGAGGGGTAGTGGGGGACTTAAATTATATAAGGCCCAGAAACAAATCTCTAATTGCTGTGCTGGTGGGAGTGTCGTAAACGACCAAAATGGAAAAAAGGAAGATTTTTCAAACCTGTTGAGACATACGAAGGTAGTTGAGAATTCTCTTGCTTAAAACTAGTTTATTTCTGTGAAATCTACTTTCTGTTGATAATTTCTATAGACTGCGTTTTGCTTTGTGTCTTACATGTGGTGCCTTTGGTTCTGTAACAACGAAATAATTGCTCCTAACCCCAAACTAAATCAGATAAAAAGCATAATTCTGGAATAGATAATGCTTCTGATTGCTCAGACAGCGGAGTATCTACCTGTCTAGACTGCAGCCTTTGTTCGTCTAATTTCTTTATGAATTAATTCGCATTTTCTTTGTGAAATGCCTGTAATGTTGGGAAAAATAAAGAATAAATCACCGCTAAATTAATATGAATTCAAGCGTACCCTGGAGACAGGTTGGTTCAGATGAGAATTTCAAAATGTTTATGATATGAAGGGGAACGATTTTTGTTGCGAATGATTTTATGATGTTTACCTGATGACTACCGTTTAAAAAGTACTCTAAGAATATTTTTAAAGTGTTGAAGAACTTAAGTTAATTTATTTCCAAAGTGAAAGGATTGCTGTGAGATTTATAAAAGAAATCTTGTTGTCTTTGTGCCCCTGGGGTTGAAACAAAAAGTAAAGTCTAGAGGAGTAGGATGTGCGTCTGCAGGACGATATCAGAAATAGAGACACAAGGAATTGGCTGCGTGTCTGGAGGTGAAATATCAGAGACAGCCAGTGAGTTATGTAGGTAAAGTATCAGGAAGAGTTTTCGTGAGCTGGCTGTTTGTCTCGAGGTGAAATATCAGATACAGCGAGTGCGTTATGTAGGTAAAATATCCGGAAGAGTCATAGTGAGTTGGCTGCTTGTCTGTAGGTGAAATATCAGATACAGCGAGTGGGTTATGGAGGTAAAATATCAGGAAGAGTCATAGTGGGTTGGCTGCCTGTCTGGAGGTGAAATATCAGATACAGCCAGTGGGTTATATAGGCAAAATATCAGAAAGAGTAACAACAAGTTTGCTGCTACTCTGGAGGTGAAATCCAGAAAGAGTTACTGTTAGTCATCTGTTGTCTGAAAGTGAAATACAAAAAGAGTCACATCGAGTTGACTGCCTGTCTGGATGTGAAATATCAGGAAGAGTCACTGTGAATTGGTTGTTTGTCTGGAAGTAACACACAGAAAGAGTTACTGTGAGTCCGCTGTTTTTCTTGAAGTGAAATACAGAAAGAGACCCATCGAGTTGGCTGCTTGTCTGGAGGTGAAATATCAGAAAGAATCACTGTGAGCAGGTTGTTTGTCTGGAAGTGAAATACGGAGTCACATCAAGTCGGCTGTCTGGAGGTGAAATATAGGACACAGCAAGTTCTCATTGTGTCTCTGAAAGAGATTTGTTGCATTGATATTTTAAGATGACTGGATATCGTGAGTTGTTATATGATATCCCCGAGTTCACTTGAAAAGTGAGTTATGATATTTACGGTACATAATAAATGAAATGTTAAAACATTGGAAGAATCTATGTATCCCTGTGTCTAAATCTATTCATCTGTCCAATTGAATTCAATAAACCGAGACAGGTTATGCAAGATAAATGTTGGAATAAGGATCGCAGTGTTGTTCTTTTATGGTAGTTTATGGTGCCTCGCTTTTGTCGAATGTCGCTAATTTTGTTGAAATGAACCTGCCAATGAAAATAACAAAGTTTATGCATCCTTAATCAGTATTCCTTGTGTAGTAATTGGAGCATCACGCTAATCATGCAATAATTATGTATGCACAAGTGTGTGTGTACGAAATAATGTCAGTGAGAAATGAACTATGAAATTGCCCACAGTTACGAAGGCAGTACACGTTAACAAACATGGTTGAGATATAATGCAAATGTGTAGGTTATATTCTGTGCTCATTTTCTTCCAAGGTTAATAACATGAAAAAAGTAACAATTCACCAGGAAGGGCATTTGCAGCCAGTACTGCGTAAAAATAAGTATTGCTTACAAATATTTCTGATAATAGGATAAAGCCTAGATTGTGCATACTAGGACTGTGTAGAAGAAGATTGTTTTGACTAATCAAAACTTGAGAAATACCGGTTATAGAACAAGAAGTTAGTGTTGTAGTTGTGTTGTGACTTGTGAGGTCATTGAGCCGATTCATACCTCTCTGTATTGTGACATTATAGTGCTGCATCATATATTTGTGCTGTGATTTGGTGAAGTTACAGTATTTTGTCTGTGCCATGACGTGGTACACCTACGTTGTATTCGTGCTGTGAGTAGTGAAATTATATCACATTTCAGTGATGTTGTGGCCTGGGATGGAGGGTGACTGTTAAACTCAGTTGGTTAAATCATCGGTCTCGCATCGACTAACAGTGCATTGGCGTACGCTCCGACTCTTATCAGGTAAACGAAAGCATTTAGCTAGGCCGACTGTCATAAAATTCAGAACTAAAACTGACTGGGTTTTCCGGCGGTTACTACATTAACAAACGACTGCACCTTAAGTGTGTCGTATGTTTGATTAGGTGGGACCGATGTTATGTCATGGGCGTAGCTACCCTTCAAAGATGACAGTCACGCACACTCCTCTGTCACGGTTACATTTTCTCAGTGTGGCGTCATCTTAGCGTGACGTTATCTTTCCTGGTACTTTTTTTAAGTTGTAGTGACAGCAATGTCACGTCTGTGGGTTTCTAGATAGAGCGAGAAACAGCGCAGAAAATGCAGTTTTGATTGACATTTCTCACGATTGGGGTTATATAGAAATGATATGCTTTAATTACTTTTCCAGTTCTGTCAAACAGCTTGTACAAAACTTGAATCCAAGTCTTCGGAAATATAACTTTACTTTCTCCTTTCAGAAGTGTAGAGTGAACTTACATCCAGTTATTTAGTCTTTGTTTAGGAATATATCTTTACTTTCTCCTATGAGCAGCGTAGAGTGGACTTATATCCATTTATTTAGTCTTTGATCAGGAATGCATCTTTACTTTCTTCACTCCGTAGCTTACAGTGGACATAAAAACCAGTACAAAGCTTATGCCCATAGACATTTATCTTTTCTTTTTTTCCAGTTATTAGTTGACACTGAGTCTGGATCAAGGTACAAACTCTTTGTTCGGGACACATATCCTTACTTTTTTCCAGTCAGTGGGGTATTGTACATGCATCCAGTTACAATGTTTCTGCATCTAGGGTGTTTTTGTTTTGTGTTGAATAATTTACTATGTTAAATTAGAGTGTGTATTTAAATATATAGCGATCAAACTTAGCTGTGTGCACGTAAAATAGTTTATTGTCTGTCTGAGTTGCGTGAGAATTAGTGTGACCCTGATTTCCTGTGTTACTTTGTCTTTATGAGACACTTATTCTAGTGCCAAATAAATACAGCATGAAAAATATCATTCTTGCTTGAAGTGATTTAGTCATGTCAAGTACTTGTGCTGTTGAGGAGCTGCTTGTCCTAACTGCAGCAAGGCCGCGGAGGGAAATAAACAGTGACAGATAAAACCTCTGACAGGACCATAAAGAGTCCAAACCGGAAGTCGGGGCTAACAAGCAGACGACATTTGATACAGGATACTTGTGCCGATAAGGTGTGATTAATTCAGACAACTGAGGCACCTTGTGCTTTTCATGTGTGTGTGAAAAGGGTTTTACGAGGATTCTTAACTATATTTTTGTCTGCCGGCATTTGATGGATGCTGAGCGACTGTGGTTGGTTCAATCTCCGCTAGATATGTGCTTTTGCAAGAAATAAAAAACAACATATAGTGATCATAGATAAACGCAGAAAGAAATTTCAACTCAATTTGCTTGCTCGGGCTGTACGTAAAGGCAATCAGATGTGATGCTTTTGGATGTCCCCATAAAGGCAGCATAATAAAGTTTCCCTGCATATATCTTTGCTTGTCTTTTTCATTTATTTTTAGTAAAAACAAGTTTTTAATAGCATTAGAAATAAACCTTCCTTGAATTTGACTCTTATTTGATTGGCCTGGAAATTAATTATACATTGTTGTGTTTTGTTTCTGCGGAAGCCTCTCACTGTTTTTACACAGGAATATGGATTGTAGCAAGAAATGGCCGAATTCCACTTCTAGTTGCAAATACGCTGCGTTTTATCAGTAGCTGTCCGACATTTGCAGTATTTCGTCACGTTGCCCCAACAACACGGTCTCTTAGATTATGTAGTAAGTGTTTAACTGCAGTAACTACTAACGTGATTGCTCCAGTTTTTTTTAAATATTTTTTTGATTAGTACAAGTAAATGTGTTTGGTACCAGCAAAATAATCCCATGAGCTTATCATGGAAATCCCATGAGCTTATTCGGGAAATGCTGTCGGCTGCTGCTCCGGTTCAGCACCGGAAGTAGGTCAGTTGTTGTCTCCCCGCCCCTCGATATATACAAACTGACGCACTAATCACCCGCGGAATAATAACAAAGTAACTAACTTGCTCGAGTGCACTTCCTTTGCACCTTTTCGGAAACCTTGCCAAAAAAAAAAAAAAAAAAAAAAAAAAAAAACACGAAAAAAATGTTTAAGTTGTAATCTTTAGATGTCTTTTTTTGTCTTTGGAATGTCTGTGTGGATATTGGTTGGTTTTCCTAAACAAATTTCCATTTTGTGCAAAACAAATGACGTTACAGTCATCGCCTCGTCCAGTGATCGCCTTGTCCGGTGATCGCATTGCTCAGTGATCGCCTTGTCCAATGATGGCCAAGTGTAGTCATCTGCTTGTCTGTTGATCGCCTTGTCGAGTGAACGCCCTGTCCAGGAACCGTCTTGTCCATTGATCGCCGTGTCCATTGATCGCCTTGTCCATTGATCGCCTTGTCCATTGATCGCCGTGTCCATTGATCACCGTGTCCATTGATCGCCTTGTCAATTGATCGCCGTGTCCATTGATCGCCTTGTCCTGTGATCGCTTTTTCCAGTGATAGCCAAGTGTAGTCATCTGCTTGTCTGTTGATCGCCTTGTCGAGTGAACGCCCTGTCCAGGAACCGTCTTGTCCATTGATCGCCGTGTCCATTGATCGCCTTGTCCATTGATCGCCTTGTCCATTGATCGCCGTGTCCATTGATCGCCTTGTCCTGTGATCGCTTTTTCCAGTGATAGCCAAGTGTAGTCATCTGCTTGTCTGTTGATCGCCTTGTCGAGTGAACGCCCTGTCCAGGAACCGTCTTGTCCATTGATCGCCGTGTCCATTGATCACCTTGTCCTGTGATCGCTTTTTCCAGTGATAGCCAAGTATATTCATCTGCTTGTCCGTTGATCGCCTTGTCTTGTCATCGCATTGCTCAGTGATCGTCTTGTCCAGCGATGGCCTTGTCCAATGTTCTTTTCTGACACTTCACGGCTTCTGTCTCTTGTGTCTAACGCCGCTAATTTTCTCGAAGCTGTTGATGAAATTAGTAAATGTTTATGCATTTTTAATCAGTATTCTTTGTTTAGTAACATGTACCGGCATGCTAATTGTATGTTAATTATGTATGCATAATTGTGTATATGCAAAATAATGGCATTGGGATATGAAGTGAACCATAAAATTGTGCACAGTTGCAAGGGCAACATACGCACACAAACATGGTTGAAATGCAACGCAATTATGCTGATTAACATTTGCGTTGCTGATTTCTCTTTGTGGTTAAGAACATGAAAAAGTAAGATTGCACCAGGTAAACCACCTGCAGTCAATGTTTGTAGAACGAAAGCTTACTTATAAGTGTTTGTTGACGGGGTCAAGTCCATACTGGGTATGCGAATAATGTTAGGAAGATACGTGTCTTGGCCCAATCTCCTGTGATCAGAGCTTGAGAAATAAAGGGATATAGAATAAGATTTTATTATCGTAGCTTGCGCTGTGACGTCAGGGAGTAGGTTCACACATCTCCATGATGAAGGTGTATCATTTAATGTATTTGTGACTTGGTGAATTTAAAGCGTCTTGGCTGTGCCGTGACGTAGTGAAGCTGTAACATCCGGTCTGTGCCGTGACGTAATGAAGCTGTAACATCTGGTCTGTGCCGTGACGTCGTGAAGCTGTTAACATCTGATCTGTGCCGTGACGTAGTGAAGCTGTAAAACCTGGTTTGTGCCGTGACGTTGTGGAGCTGTAACATCTGGTCTGTGCCGTGACGTGGTGAAGCTGTAACATCTGGTCTGTGCCGTGACGTAGTGAAGCTGTAACATTTGGTCTGTGCCGTGACGTAGTGAAACTGTAACATCTGGTCTGTGCCGTGACGTGGTGAAGCTGTAACATCTGGTCTGTGCCGTGACATAGTGAAGGTGTAACATCTTGTCTGTGCCGTGACGTAGTGAAGCTGTAACATCCGGTCTGTGCCGTGACGCAGTGAAGCTGTAACATCTGGTCGGTGCCGTGACGAAGTGAAGGTGTAACATCTTGTCTGTGCCGTGACATTGTGGAGCTGTAACATCCGGTCTGTGCCGTTACATGGTGAAGCTGTGACATCTGGTCTGTGCCGTGACGTAGTGATGCTGTAACATCTGGTCTGTGCCGTGACGTAGTGAATCTGCGTCCTATCTGTACTATAAGCAGTGAGGCAGCTTCATGTATGTATGATATTTGTTAAAGGGGTAGGGTGGAGGGGAGTGACGGTTAAATTCAATTGGCTAAAGCATCGGTCCAGTTCCTGCAGCCCCGCGTCAGACGCGACCTTGACGCACGCGCCCGCGGTATCAGTGAAATAGGTGCAGTCAGTTACATCGCTTTTCACGGAATTCAAAACTAACACTCATTGGGCTTTTTTACGGCTGTTACTACAAGCGTGAGCGACCACGTGACATTTAAGTGTGTGCCCTGTTTTGCTTAGGTGGACCCTTTGTCATGGCATGGGCGTAGCTGCCTTCCAAATCATGCGCTCTGTTCCGTAACAGTTACATTTCCTTACTGTGACGTCATCTTAGTGGCATCGTCTTGAGTATTGTTTTGCTTTCAGCTGTAGTGACTTTTTAAGCGATGTCACGTTTGTGAATTTCCAAAGTGAGTGGTAAGCAGCAGTACTGTGACGTCATCTTAGTGTGACGTCATCTTAGTGTGACGTCATCTTTAGTGTTGTTTTTCTTTCGGCTGTAGTGACTATTTCAGCGATGTCACGTCTGTGGATTTCCAGAGTGAGTGATAAGAAGGCGGAGAAGTCGTTACTGTGACGTCATCTTACTGTGACGTCATCTTACTGTGGCGTCATCTTATGTCGTGCCGTGCCTCTGTGTCATCGTCTGCCTGGAATGTCACCGTATAAAGAAAAAAAATACATTTGGTTTTGATTGATGTCTCGCAGCCGGTGTCATAAAAATGTCGAGCAGCTGTCAGGCAGCTGTCAAGCAGTTTACAGTGGCCTTGTATACAAGTCTTTGTTTCGATATATTTGTTTATTTTCTACACTCAGCTCTCACTTATACAGTCTCTGTTTTCGAGGATCCTGTAAAATTACTATTGTCCGCTTTGGTGGCCTACACGGCCAGCAGCATCCAGTTGTCAGGGTTTTCTATTTTTAGCATCATTTACGATCTCCCGATTCGAGTGTGTCTATGAATATATGGAGCTGTGTGTTCCTCCTAATGTCAAGAGTTTATTGTTTGATTGAGACGCGTTAGAATTGGTCCGACCCTGACTTGCTGTGGTACTCTGTCTTTATGAGACACTGATTCTAGTGCCAAATAAATATAAAACGAAAAAAAGCTTCTGTTGCTTAAAGTGCTTTTGTTATGTGAAGTAGCACCGCTGTTGTGGAGCTTTTTTGTCCTGACTGCAGCAAGGCCGCGGTTGGGGAATAAAACATCATCAATGGCGGAACCTCCCCCCTCCCCCCCGCCTCAAACCGGAAGTCGGGGGCTAACAAGCAGACGACATTTGGCACAGGATACTTGTGCCCTATGAGGTGTGATTAATTCAGACTACAAAGCCATCCCCTGTGTTTTTCATGTGTGTGTGAAATGGGTTTTAGGAGAGTATCTTTAATATATTTTTGTCTGCCGGCATTTGATGGATGCTGAGCGACTGTGGGTGGTTCAATCTTTGCTCTGTGTGTGTGTGTGTTTTTTTCCCCTTCTAAGAAATATAAACGAATTTCGTTACGATAAACAAACGCAGAAAGAAATCCATTTGTTTGAGGGGGCTGTATGTGAAGACAAACAACATGTGATGCTTTTTGATGCCGCCCCCCATCACCGCAGCTTGAGGCAATTTCTCCATAGCAACCTGTGCTTGTCTTCTTATTATTATTTTTTTTAATTTAAACCAGCTTTGAGGAGCAGTGCATTAGAATATAACTTTCTGGAGTTTGAAGTTTTGATAAATCTGTGAACGTGGACCAGTGGCCCTGAAACATTTGCTATACTGCATCTATATCAATGAGACTGAGCATAGTGAGTCTGTTCCGGAATAGACTAATATAGACTAATGTCCGTCACATTTCTGTGATACATTGCATATATCAGTGAGACTGAACATAGTGAGTCTATTCCGGAATAGACTAACGTAGACTAATGGCTCAGACTTTTGTGTGATACTCTTTATATATATATAAATATATTCCGGAATAGACTCACCGAGCCAAAAGTGCCTTATTTCGCTCAGGACAAAAGTATATAAATTCTTATTTGCTCGATACATTCTTATTATTAACAATAGTGTGATTATTGTTGTGTTGGACTCCTGCCTAGGCGTGAGATGTTGTGTTGGACTCCTGCGTAGGCGTGAGGTGTTGTGTTACACTCCTTCCTAGGCGTGAGATGTTGTGTTGGACTAATGCCTAAGCGTGAGATGTTGTGTTGGACTCCTGCCTAGGCGTGAGATGTTGTGTTGGACTCCTGCGTAGGCGTGAGATGTTGTGTTGGACTTCTGCCTGGGCATGAGATGTTGTGTTGGATTCCTGTCTGGGGGTGAGATGTTGTGTTGGACTCCTGCCTGGGCGTGAGATGTTGTGTTGGACTCCTGCGTAGGCGTGAGGTGTTGTGTTAGACTCCTTCCTAGGCGTGAGATGTTGTGTTGGACTAATGCCTAAGCGTGAGATGTTGTGTTGGACTCCTGCCTAGGCGTGAGATGTTGTGTTGGACTCCTGCCTAGGCGTGAGATGTTGTGTTGGACTCCTGCCTAGGCTTGAGATATTGTGTTGGACTCCTTCCTAGGTGTAAGATGTTGTGTTGGACTCCTGCGTAGGTGTGAGATGTTGTGTTGGACTGCTTCCTGGGCGTGAGATACTGTGTGGACTCTTGCCTTGGGGTGAGATGTTGTGTTAGACTCCTTCCTAGGCGTGAGATGTTGTGTTGGACTCCTGCCTGGGCGTTGAATGTTGTGTTGGACTCCTGCCCAGGCATGAAATGTTGTGTTGGACTCCTGCCTAGGCGTGAGATGTTGTGTTAGACTCCTGTACGATAATACCATCCCAGGAAGGACTCGCCGAGCTCCACTGCCATTTCGGATTTTTTTTTTTTTTTTTTTTTTTTTGCAGTAGGACTGGTCACGTGGCCAAAGCGACATGAGCTCATATATTATGTATTAAGCATTTAATAGAAGTGGCTACCAACTTGATCGCCCAAGGTTTTTTTTTTTTTTTTGTTTTTATTTTCATTTATTTTGATTGGTGCACGTAAATGAGTTTGGTGCCATGGAGAACTATCCCTTGAGCTTATTCGCGAAATGCAACATGTCGGCTGCGTGTTTAACTTTGATGGATGGGAGCTCGCGGGGACACTCTTCTGTACCAGCACCGGAAGCAGGTCAAAAATAGCAACCCTCCCCTCGCCCCCTCGCCCCCCCCCCCCACCCCCGCCCCTCCGCGAGTCCAAACTGACACTCGATGCATCCGGTGGGATAAGCAACAGAGTGATTGGCCAGTGCATGTGCACCCCTTTTCGCACAGACCACAGTAGACATTTTATTTGTTTTTTTTTTTTGTTTGTTTGTTGTTTTTTTTTTTAATTTAGTTACGATGTTGAATTGTCGTGGCTATCTGTGTAAGAATAAGTATCACCTTTCCCAAGCAATCTGTTCAGAGTTAATCCTGTTGACCCAGGGAATATGATTTCATTCCGTGTTTTGATTGGTTGTCTCATGAGTGTCAAGGACAGCGGGACTCGGTCTGGTCACGTGGTAAGTCCGTTATAGTCTTGTGCTGATCTTCTGCAAGTCTCGTTCTGATCACGCACTGGTTTCGTTCTGACCACGCACTGGTCTCGTTCTGACCACGCACTCGTCTCGTTCTGACCACGCACTGCTCTCGTTCTGATCACGAACTGGTCTCGTTTTGACCACGTGCTGGTCTCGTTCTGATCACGAACTGGTCTCGTTCTGACCACGCACTCGTCTCGTTTTGACCACGCACTGCTCTCGTTCTGATCACGAACTGGTCTCGTTTTGACCACGTGCTGGTCTCGTTCTGATCACGCACTGGTCTCGTTCTGATCACGTGCTGGTCTTGTGCTCTTTACGTGCTGGTGTCGCCCTAATCACAAGCTGGTCTCATCCTGATTACTTAACTATTCCGATGTTAATTACATATTTTGATCTCGCTGCTGGCTGGGCACACTGTGTGGCGTTGTTATAAAACAAGTGACCTCTGATGAGATCTGATGTGCTCAAACACTTTTATGTGTATTACTTTCGCGGAATTCCCAGCTGGTCTTTGGAGTAAAAAGTTGAGATTGGCTGTTTGACAACGACACACCAGACCGAACGGCCGTAGAGGTTGGCTGTTGGACAACAACGACACAACCGGCCGAACCGTCGTAGAGGTTGGCTGTTGGACAACAACGACACAACAGATCGAACGGCCGTAGAGGTAAGCTGTTGGATAACAACGACACAACTGACCGAACCGTCGTAGAGGTTAGCTGTTGAACAACAACCACACAACAGACCGAACGGCCGTAGAGGTTAGCTGTTGGATAACAACGACACAACAGGCCGAACGGCCGTAGAGGTTAGCTGTCGGAAAACAACTACACAACAGGCCGACCCGCCGTAGAGGTTGTCTGTTGAACAACAACGACACAACAGACCGAATGGCCGTAGAGGTTGTCTGTTGAACAACAACGACACAACTGACCGAACCGCCGTAGAGGTTGGCTGTCGGACAACAACGACACAACAGACCGAACGGCCGTAGAGGTAAGCTGTTGGATAACAACGACACAACTGACCGAACCGTCGTAGAGGTTAGCTGTTGGACAACAACGACACAACAGACCGAACGGCCGTAGAGGTTAGCTGTTGGATAACAACGACACAACAGGCCGAACGGCCGTAGAGGTTAGCTGTCGGAAAACAACTACACAACAGGCCGACCCGCCGTAGAGGTTGTCTGTTGAACAACAACGACACAACAGACCGAATGGCCGTAGAGGTTGTCTGTTGAACAACAACGACACAACAGGCCGAACGGCCGTAGAGGTTGGCTGTCGGACAACAACGCACTATGTGGATTTTACCCTGCACATCCCGGGATTATTTACTGCGGGATTATGCGGCGGTTTGAGGCCGGTAGGGGGCGATAAAGCTTTGTCTTGTATCCTCTCGGCTGAAATTTACATAATTTACACAGTTGCTTTTTTTACTACAGTAAGGAGCAAAAACATCGGCCTTTGTAGCTTTGTGTCATGTCATTCAAAAAGAAGTGTTTTCATTTTATTTATAAAATTGATGAACAGAGTCTGTTTTTGTGTGGATGTGTTATTATGTGGAGGTTAAGTGCATGTGTACTTTGGATCACGTGTTCGCGATCAATTTTACTGTTGATGAATTAATGGCTTGCTCTTAACTGCTCAACTAAAACGCCTCCAGCTTTTTTAGAGGAAAAAAGTTTCTCTGGATTATTCTGGACGTATATCTTAATAGTACTCGGTAGGCCGATGAAAATCTGGATCATATAGATTCAGTAGGGATCCAAACTGTTATTCAGTCGCGGTCGGGATGAGGATTTCGTTGGGATTTAGGTGTCTTCTCTGGATCCTCCCAAAACGGACGATAAATTTTCCACTTGTAACATTTTAACAAGAGAAAGGTTACCAATCCGAAGGTCACCAATCCGAAGGTCACCAATCCGCCCCACTGTGTCAACTCTCCCTTGCTTCAAAGCATCGGTTATAACGACACTGTCGGATATTTCGACATAAGTTGTGGGTCCCAGTCATGTCGTTATAACGGTGTTGCACTGTATATAGGTTGAAAAAAGGGGGGAAGTATTGTTATGAAGTCACGTGCCTGGCTGTAGTTCAGTGGCCCCTTGTTGCTACTTTTGTTCCTGACGTCTTATTACGCCTTACTCTCTTTGCCTTCGCAGTGGCGGATACAGTGTTGGCTGGGAGGGGGGCAGGGGGAGTAGGGGAAACCAATTTCAAAAACCCATCCGAAGCAGTTAGTGTCAGCTTTTTTTGGTGAAAACATGAAGCTGAGGTCTAGTTTTCTTTTTCAATATTTTTTATTTCATATTTTCCCCTGGGAGGAGGGATGCCACTCCCGAAATCTCCCTCCCCCCCCCCTCTCCTCAGGTCGCCTCCAGGTCCTCCACTGCTTATTTTACTCATTCAGAAGAAAAACAAGAAACCAGAGTGCCCGTGTTGTTTGACGCACATCAAGACTATTTTATTTTCATCTCTAATCGGAACGAAAACACGGTGTCGTGGCATAACATGTCAGAGCGTCAGGTTTCACAGCATGACAGAGCTTCAAGTGGCATAACATGTCAGAGCGTCAAGTGTCATAACATGTCAGAGCGTCGGGTGGCACAACATGACAGAGCTTCAAGTGGCATAACATGTTAGAGCGTCAGGTGTCATAACATGTCAGAGCGTCAGGTGGCATAACATGTCAGAGCGTTTAGTGGCATAACATGTCAGAGCGTCAGGTGGCATAAAATGTCAGAGCGTTAGGTGGCATAACATGTCAGAGCGTCAGGTGGCATAACATGTCAGAGCGTCAGAAGCCTTTATTTCCCCTCTCACTGTACAACGAGGTACCGTAAAACCGTACAGCGTCTAACCCTTACAACGCCGAGTGCGTGGAGGGAGAAACGTCACGGCACAGATAGTTGTCTGCTGTTAAGAAAGAAATATTTAACAATACTTTCTATGTAAGGGTGCAGATATGCCAATGTGTACAGCAAGTATGTCTGTGTGGAGAGCCGGTATGTACAGCCGGTATGTACAGTCGGTATGTCTGCGTTTACAACCGGTATGTTTGCGTGCACAGTCGGTAAGTCTTTGTTTTGTACAATGTATATGCGATACGTCACTTCATAAGCCAGTACCCCAGGGTGTGCACAACCGCTAAGATACCATCCACAGCCGGTACGCCGATATGTGCAGAACCGCTAGGACACCCTGCACAGCCGGTACGCCAGTGTGTGCAGAACCGCTATCACACCCTGCACAGCCGGTACGCCAGTGTGTGCACAACCGCTAGGACACCCTGCACAGCCGGTACGCCAGTGTGTGCACAACCGCTAGGACACCATTTACAGCCGGTACGCCGATATGTGCAGAACCGCTAGGACACACTGCGCAGCCGGTACGCCAGTGTGTGTGCAGAACCGCTAGGACACCCTGCACAGCCGGTACGCCGATATGTGCAGAACCGCTAGGACATCCTGCACAGCCGGTACGCTAGTGTGTGCAGAACCGCTAGGACACCCTGCGCAGCCGGTACGCTAGTGTGTGCAGAACCGCTAGGACACCCTGCGCAGCCGGTACGCTACTGCGCAGACAAAGACAGCACACCCCCCCCCCCCCCCCCCTTCTGCTTCTCCACACCAAGTACCGAAGCCTTATGTGCTAGCGCTAAGGAATGCATCGCTATTACCAAAACGACATAAAATGATTGCATAGAGTCTTCTCCCTGACCGTGACCTTCATTTGACCTTCATAGGGAGCGGTCACCTTGACCCTACTCCTTCGCACTACTTCCTTTCCGCGAAGTGGAAAAAAAGCACAACAAAATATGTTCCTGTATTCGTCAGAAGTTGCAGTACTTGGAATGCGTACCACAGCTGGGCACGCTCGCATAACAAGTCTTATTGTGGTGGTGCGAATATCCACTTCGATTTAAATTTCCTGTGGAGCTTTAGCAAGTGCCACTCGTTGTCAAACCACGTCCGGAACTAATTTCACGGGACTATTCACATAAGGGAGCTTTGTTGTATGTTCAATATCCCTCCGCAAGCTGAACACGCGAAATTCCCCTAATTGGCTAAAAAAAAAAAGATAGCTATGCATCGTTCTTGTAACTTTTTAGAAAGAAGTTTTTTTTTTGGCAGAAAAGTGCTGTAAGTCCATGTCTTCTAATTAAGTTTTTGGTGAAGTGGGTTGAGGGGGAGGGGGGCACTCGGCACCCCGCTGCACCCTCACCCACCCCTCGTCTCTCTCCTCCGTCCCCTATCACGTGACGTGTCCTTTTAACAAGTGGGGCTGTATTCACTTGAGAGACATTTTTCTTGGTTCATTATGCACGATGTATTTCCTGAATTGAGCTTGTGTGTGTGTGTGTGTGGACGTGTGTGTTTGTGTGTATGACAGATAACGAGAGTGATCGAGGGGGAGGGGATGGGAGTAGGAGGGGTGGGTTGGGGATGGGAGTAGGAGGGGTGTGGTGGGGATGGGAGTAGGAGGGGTGGGGTGGGGATGGGAGTAGGAGGGGTGGGGTGGGGATGGGGGTGGCGTTCTGTCGGCAACTGTAAGACCTCGGTTACAGCAACAAAGCTGAGCATGATATATAACAGTGATCAATGAGTGTAAAGCGACTGTGGATCAAGGGATGCTGAATACGGGCCCGTGTATGACGATTTGATGAATACGGAGTCATATATAATGGCTTGCTGAATGCGGAGCCGTGTGTGCCGATTTGCTGAATACGTGCCCTCATGTGACCGTTTGATGAATACTTCCCCGTGAGTGTTGACTTCCTGAATACGTGCCCTCATGTGATCATTTGATGAATACGGCCCCGTGAGTGTCAACTACCTGAATACGTGCCCTCATGTGACGATTTGATGAATACGGCCCCGTGAGTGTCAACTACCTGAATACGTGCCCTCATGTGACGATTTGATGAATACGGCCCCGTTCGTGTTGACTTCCTGAAGACGTGCCCTAATGTGACCATTTGATGAATACAGCACCCGAGTGTGATGGCTGTCAGCGTGGAGACTATATCCGATACAATCTCCTGACTGCATCTTGATACGTAAGCCGCGGGGAATAGCGGGGTTAGATTAAATGAGAAATTGCCTTTTTCTTGTGGCTATAGCGCCGTGATGCTGTTAGAGGGGGGGGGGGGGGGGAGGAAGGGGTGATGCCATATTACTGTAATGGATTTATAACTGTCTCAGAAGTCAGCTACCATGGCAACCGTCGCCAGGCTGATTACCCTTACCCCCCAACTCCTCCGCCCCCCCCCCCCCCCCCACACACACACATATACTATAATTCTTTTCACGGGAATAGCGAACGCAAGAGTTCAATCTCGTTATAAGGACATGGCTGGTACGGAGAAATTATGCCGAAGTATACGCTATACCGCTATTAACGACATGGTTACTGCCGAGAAGTTATGCCGAGGTATACAATATGTCGCTATAACAGGGTTGAGATTTCGCGGTCGCCCGGTCGCCCGTGGCGACCAACTTTTGGCTTGGGCGACCAACTTTTTAGAGTTGGTCGCCCGAGTGGCGACTACCTTTTTTCTGAGTATTTTCAGGTAAATACTGTTGATTATTTTAAACAGCATTTTGTTGTTTTTTATGTGAGGCGGGCTAGACAAATTTTGCAAAAATTGCACTGGGCGACTAACTTTTGTGCCGGGCGACTAACCTTTATAAGTTAGTTTTATAAGAAAATTTTACGAAGTCTCAACCCTGTATAACGACATGGTTACTACCGAGAAGTTATGCCGAGGTATGCGAAATTCCGGTATAACCGAGGGGGTGGTGGATGTAAGAAGCAGGGGGATTGAGAGATCACACAAGTCGCTTCTGTGCTGTGTAATTGCTCCAGCTCCTCCTCCCGTCCCAGCCCCCACCCCACCCCACCCCACCCCATTTCCGGGCCTTGTTTGAATCTGGTCTAATTGCAACATAAAGAAAACAAGATAAATACATTTCCGTGACGTAGCTTTGATATGCCGCCATCTTTTTTCCTCTTTCTGTAGATGTGACCGTAATGAAGGGAATTAAAAACAAAGGCCATGTCGTCTGCTGTAGAAATAGGGAACGCCATTTTAACATTTAATGCTTATTTTTGATATGAAAAAAAAAAATTATCTTTGAAAGATGTCTATAAATCTCGACTGACGAGAGAATCCAGTATGTGATCTACAAGCGTGGGGGTAGAAAGTCAGAGCCGAATGACGTCATACCGCAAATAATGACGTCACGGGTAGAGATATGTGCACCAGAAAAAAAAGACTTGAAAACTGATGAAACGGTTTCCAATATATTAAGCTTCAAAACTTGAATGCAGTAACGAGGTCAACGATGACGTCACAGATAATGAAGCAAATTACCAAGAAATATTCTCGTAATGTGTCAGTGAGGAAATCTTCCATGCAACAGTAATAAAGACTTCAAAGACTTGATCGGCATTTGTTTTTAGTTTTGACCTTGAAAAGTTAGATCAAGGTCAAACGTTCTTGGTATGAGCTGCCTAAGGTGATCACTTGTAGACAAACGCATTTCGTTAAGTAAGCCATCCCGTTAAGGAGCACATCCCGTTAAGGAGCACTACTCATTGAGGAACACACCATATTAAAGAATGCGCCTCGTTAAGGAATACATCCCGTAAAGGAACACACCGTATTTAATAACACATCTCGTTAAGGAACACATCCGATTACGGAACACATGCCGTAAAGAAACACACCTCGTTAAGAACACACTTCATTAAGGAACACACCTCATTAAGGAACAATAGCGGAACAAACATTTCCTTTGATTTTCACATCATCCATCTCTGCTTAAGGAACACCTTTAATGAGCATATTTCCCTGTCCCAATACTATTCGTTATTTGGAGGTTTTACTGTATAAATCATCGCTACATTATCAGCTTCTCAATAATATTTAATTTCCTATGAACTTCCTAATTATTATTTCAAATAGTACAGTAGGGTTCGCGCTGGGTTCTCAGGAAGGTGAGTCCAAAAAAGAAAATGTGTCCAGAAAGACTCGGTGGGTTCCGAGTCATTTCGTAAAAAAATGCCCAAAAAGTGGATAAAAACCCCGCCAACGCGAACCCTGGTACAGTATGTGACAAAATGTACATCGGGCCCTGTTTGTGTAACAGCTCCCCGATCTGAATTAAACAGATTTTGGTTTCGTTTCCGCTGAGTGTAATATGGCAGCTTTTTAATCTGTGACACGAATTGCAATCCAAGAAGGGCGCGTCCGGTTTCACTTGTCATTTCCTGAACAGGCGATTGCTATCGGGTTGAAACTGAGCTTTACCAGAGAACGCCTACTGGCTTGAATTTTGTCTCCTGAAAACATCAAAGAAGTTTAATTTCAGAGCAAGATTTTGAGTAAATAAATGCGATAATCGTGGGGCTTTTGTACGTGAACTTTTGTGGATTTATGAGTTCTGATAAGATTTTCTACTGCTTTATATCAGTTAGAATGACATGTTAGAATGAGGTACGAAGGTGATGTGTCAGAATGATGTGTCAGGATGATGTGTCAGGATGACATGTTAGAATGACGCATGAAGATGACGTGTCAGAATGATGTGTCAGGATGACATGTTAGAATGAGGTATGAAGGTGACCTGTCAGAATGACGTGTCAGGATGATGTGTCAGGATGACATGTTACAATGACGTATGGAGATGACGTGTCAGGATGACGTGTCAGAATGACGTATGAAGATGGCGAGTCAGAATGACGAATCAGAATGACGTGTAAAAAACGTATTAGGATATTTCAAATGACATATGAGGATGACGTTTCAAATGAGTTCCAGAATCACGTTTCAGAATGACACGTCAGATACGAAATAATACAGATATGAAATCAGACAGATACGAAATCGTTCAGATCAGTGAATTATAAGATTAACTGCGAAATATGAGCTTGGTTAATACGTAATTTCTAGAAAAAAAATAATAATAAAAAATATAAGAAAATGTGCATTAATATGGAAATACGACATTGAAGGAGTTACAATCCAGTTAGTCATTCTGTCCTCGTGGGATTCGGTACAGTACAACCTCGTTATAGCGACAGGGCTGAGAAATGACGTCATTATGTCCGACAAATCGTTATAGCCGAGACAGGGAAAGGGGCCGCAAATTATGTAGTTCCAGCGTTCTGTCGTTATAACCGGTATCCTTGTAAGTGACGTCGTTATAACCGATGTCGCTATGATTGGGTTCCACTGTATTTTGCCGTACATTGGTTCTGTGAGATTTCCGTTTCCTTACGGCAAGTCCTGTGCTACAGTAAACCTTCGTCACTGAACACCCTAATTAACGATCATCCTAATTAGCGAACAAGCGAATCTCTTCTCATTCGCTGTGGAATTCACATCTCTAGCAAACGAAAAAATAGGATATTTTAGACGGTCTCGAATGGGTTCATTATAAAGAAGTTTTTGCTTATGGGGGTTGTGAATGTAACTATATATAGAATGATGGTGATCTTAGGGGAAGAGACAGAATGTCTGTTTCGCAAACTTCCGTTCTAAAGATGTCTCCAGTCGACAAATAAAAGTGGGAGTCAGAGAGGTAAGAGAGTGGCCCCGGATGGACACCTCCGAGATATTACAGCAAGACCCGGTTACTTTTGGGCGTCTTGTTGTAGCTATTTTGCTCGTAGACTCAATTATGAGCGGGCTCGTTATGAGCAGCGTCTTTGGTGAGTTTTGCTTGTAGTCGTAGCAGTGTGATAGGTATCTGATTTCTAGCTGTCTAGGAAGGGGCTGTCTGTTTTATGATTGACAGTACCTGTTCAAAAAAAGTCGTATTTTGGTGTGATAGATATGTCCGGCACAGCGGGGGGGGGGGGGGGGGGGGGGAGTTCGGAACAGTCCACCCGTTCGTGTCGTGTTATTATATTGCTCTTTGTGAGACCATTTTTGTGAACTGTTTTTAAAGGGATTGCCGAAAGACTCATTAGGCATTAATTTTGAAATCCACGTTAGGTGATCTAACCCACTGCATCAGTCCCCTCCACACCACCGCAAGCCGGATTCGAACCCCGGACCTTGAGATTGCCATACCAGCGCTTCTAATCAACTGAGCTAACTGTCAACTCAAAAGCAGCAGTTTTTACAAACTTGCTACTTTATAAATTATGTAAAAAATGAAGTTACTCTGCAATTAATTTGACTCTTATATGACTTAATTTACTAACCCATTTCATGCGTAGGCATCTTGTTTCATTACCTCTTTGACATCCCCTTTGATCCTTCTTTAATTCTCCTTTGACTTCCCTTTAATCCCTCTTTGATCCCCTTTGATCCCTCGTTGATCCCCCTTTGACTCCCCCATCCTTCGATTCTACTTTGATCTCCCTTTACTCGTTTTGACAGTAATTTTAATCTTAATAGTTTACTGCGATACGTTCTCATTTTCAAACATCCTTTTTTGGTACTTTTTTATTTGATTTTTTTTTTGTGATGAGGCGTAAAGAAATGAATCTTTTTTATTTTTTTCTACACATGAAGTGTGCGTAGGAAGATTTCCGCAGATAGAGATGTTGCTCTTGCCGTTCACTCACACGTTTTCTTATGGCACTCACACATTATTTTTATGACATCATATTGGCAAAAACAGACATTAATTTCCATTCGACTAAAATCCACATGCATTTTGCATTTCCTTCTTAACGCAAAATATCAATTTAGAAATTAAAATGACGGAGGAAAATTAGAATAAAAACAAACTTTTTCCTTTTTCTGATCCGGTCTGAGAAAACCTTGTCTGATGTTAATTAACTAAAATCCTTAAATACTAATTAAAACACTTCGTGTTTTTTTTTAAATTTAATATTTGCAAAGCGAAATAAGGCACTACAGGTAAAGTAAATCTATTCCGGAATAGACTCACGATTCTCACTCACGGAACAAACTCACGATTCTCACTCACGGAATGGACTCACAATTCTCACTCACGGAATGGACTCACAATTCTCACTCACGGAATGGACTCACGGTTCTCACTCACGGAACAGACCCAAGATTCTTACTCACGGAACAGACCCACAATTCTCACTCACGGAATGGACTCGCGGTTCTCACTCACGGAACAGACTCACGATTCTCACTCACGGAACAGACTCGCGATTCTCACTCACGGAATGGACTCAACGTGCTCACTCACGGAACAAACTCACGATTCTCACTCACGGAACAGACTCGCGATTCTCACTCACGGAATGGACTCAACGTGCTCACTCACGGAACAGACTCACGATTCTCACTCACGGATTAGACTCACGATTCCCTTTTCACGGAATGGACTCACGATTCTAACTCATGGAACAGGCTTATGTTTCTCACTCACGGAACAGACCGACGATTCTCACTCATGGAACAGAATCTCGATTTCCACTCACGAAACAGACTCACAAACATATAAGCCATCATAGATGTTGTGGTTACTCGGCGCTGGTGTAGCACGGAAAAGACTCAGTGTATGGCTATTCGGTGTCAGTGTGTCTGTAGGTATTCTATAAGTATTCTGTGGGTATTCTATAAGTATTCTGTGGGTATTCTATAAGTATTCTGTGGGTATTCTATAAGTATTCTGTGGGTATTCTATAAGTATTCTGTGAGTATTCTATAAGTATTCTGTTGGCATTCTATAAGTATTCTGTGTTATTACAGTGTGGGTATGCTGCTTGTACTTCTATTACTGCTTATCACAATATTAGTATTACTACTGTAACTACTACTACTGCTAATATTACTGTTGCCACTACTACTACTACTACTACTACTACTACTACTACTACTACTACTACCGCTATTACTACTACTATTACTAATACTACTACTTCCGCTACTAGTACTATTACTACTACTACTACTACTAGTTGTTGTAGTAGTAGTAATAATGATAGTCATAGTTGATATCAATAAAAATTTCAGTGGCCTTCACGTTTGTAGAAAAAGCTCAAAAGCTTTAAATATGACAAGGGCAACGAATAGTATCAAGTTGTCAAATGCAAGTGGACTGTGGCTAATCGAGCAGGGCGCGGGGTTTCAGAAAAGCGCGTCAAGTGTACTTAAACAGGATGTGGTGGTTTGCCGTGTGATGGTGGGTGGGTTCTTCGGATTCGGTGTATTCAGTCACAAGCGTTACATAAATATTGCATGCCTGTGACTGGGCTGTGTAAAAACGAATGAAATGCTTTTGTGTCAGGACAATTTTAGATGATGTCCGCAACGCTGTTTGGCGGAGTATTCGTTGTTTCTTTTTTTTTTTTTT
This sequence comes from Protula sp. h YS-2021, assembly GCA_949752745.1. Taxonomy (NCBI): domain Eukaryota; kingdom Metazoa; phylum Annelida; class Polychaeta; order Sabellida; family Serpulidae; genus Protula; species Protula sp. h YS-2021. The sequence goes on along the minus strand of OX457025.1, from coordinate 105,508,077 downwards.
GGTTCTATTTGAGGGGAACTTACGACACCGCCCTGCTGGGAAGGGAATGTAAATATCTCATGTCACTGCATTTATACCAAACGTGCAATTTTCATGTCTTAAAGCTTCAAGATTGACGCGTACTGTCTCCATGATTGGCACGTGCTGTCGCCTTGATTGACGCGTGTTGTCTCCATGATTAACACGTGCTGTCGCCATGGTTGACGCGTGCTGTCTGCATGATTAGCGCGTATTGTCTCCATGATTGACGCGTTATCTGTCCATGATTGACGCATACTCTGTCCATGATTGACGCGTACTCTGTCCATGATTGACGCGTACTCTGTCCATGATTGACGCGTGCTGTCTCCATGATTAGCGCGTATTGTCTCCATGATTGACGCGTGCTGTCTTCTTTTGGGTGTCCCCATCGTTTCAGAACGCGGCGCGTATCTGCTTCATATTTCTAGAAAAATATCTTTTTCGAACAGCACGTGCTTAAATGCGGATGGCACGTACTGACTGGATGTGCCACATGTGCTGCGCATACAAGAGTCGCGGATATATCCTTCTGCTAGCTTTAATATGAATGCTTTGAATTAAGAGGGGAAAAACATTTGCTTAACAGTGTGTGATTAAATGAGAATGGAGTGCACTATTTTTAAAGCGGAGGGGTTTACTCAGTGTTCGGCTGTTAAGGAGCACTATCCATCACTGCGCTGTCGTAAAAAGGCCTTATCACTCTTGTCGCGCTGTCAGACTGCTTGAACCCGGTGTTTGTTTTCTGTATAAATACACTTACTTTGATGAAATATTACCGGTATGAATTACTGGCCTGCCATCGTTCGGGGGGGGGGGGGGGGGAGGTTGAGAGGGGGGGGGGAGTTTTGGTCGTGGAGAGAAGGGAGGCTGGGGGGCGGAGGGGGTTGCTGCCATAAACAGATCACGAGCGTGTGGATATACTTAGTGCAGTGACGTAACCGTTACTATTTGAAGGTTCCATTCACCTGCAGTGGATTAGCGATGAGTGATGGTTATGGAGTGTGGTGACGTCATTGCAGGATATGAGCATTTGCACGCAGTGTAAGAATGATGTGATGGTTGTGACTGTGTAAGAGCGATACATGATGTTTGTGACTGTAAGAATGATACGTGATGGGTGTGACTGTGTAAGAATGATAGGTGATGTTTGTGACTGTATAAGAGTGATACGCGATGGTTGTGACTGTTTAAGAGTGATACGCGATAGTTGTGACTGTGTAAGAGTGATACGCGATGGTTGTGACTGTGTAAGAATGATACGCGATGGTTGTGACTGTGTAAGAGTGATACGCGATGGTTGTGACTGTGTAAGAATGATACGTGATAGTTGTGACTGTGTAAGAATGATACGCAATGGTTGTGACTGTGTAAGAATGATGCGCGATGGTTGTGACGGTGTAAGAGTGATACGCGATGGTTGTGACTGTAAGAGTGATACGCGATAGTTGTGACTGTGTAAGAGTGATACGCGATGGTTGTGACTGTGTAAGAGTGATACGCGATGGTTGTGACTGTGTAAGAGTGATACACGATGGTTGTGACTGTGTAAGAGTGATACACGATGTTTTTGACTGTGTAAGAATGATGCGCGATGGTTGTGACTGTGGTGAAGTGTGGTGTGATCATTGCCTGCCTACATTCACAGACAGTGTAACAGTCTACTACGCGTGTTGGCCCCCAGTCGGGGATTTAGGCCGCGGTGGGGAGGGGGGGGGGGGGAAGGGGGACCATTGCTTCGATTGTTGTCAGTCCATCCGTTGTTACTCCCACCCTGGTGATGCGTTTCCTATTATATATATAGTATATAGATGATCTATGACAGTGGGTTGGTGCAAGTTTTTTATTTTGACCTTGACCCAATTTCAAAGTCAAATTGGCTACCATCTTGTAGTTTCACCGGCAATTTCTAACACCAACATAACTCAAAAACTTCGTCACTGAGCATTAGTTTTTAGACTCTGCTTAACCATTTCAAAAGTACCCTCGGGGTTATTATTATTTTTTTTGGAGGGGGGGGGGGGGGTTGACCACCAAAAATCTTTGGTCTACGGTTGTCCGTGGCGATCGCTTGTTATTACAGTATTGGGGCGTCCTTGATTGTATCTCAAGGTTCGCGTTGGCGGGGTTTTTTGTCCACTTTTTGGGCATTTTTTACGAAATGACTCACTTTTTCGGAACCCACCGAGTTTTTCTGGACCCAACTGAGTCACATTTTCCTTTTTTTGACTCGCTTTCCTGAGAACCCAGCGGTGGTTGTGATCGTAGGATAGGGATGAGGGGAGGGGGAAGGCGGGGCGGCGGGGAGGGGGGGGGCGGGGAGGATGAGGGGAGAGGAGGATATAATATATTGATATAAAAAAAGCAATACGTGGGAAGCCATTTATATAGCGTCATTTTTGTTGACATACGACACTGTTTACTCTACCTGCACTATATGCCCATATGAATGTCAAATGTCAAGTGTGTGCGTGTCAAGTGTCAAGTGCCAAATGTCTGCGTGTCATGTGCAAAGTAATGAGCAGTCGTCAGTTTATCTCCTTGACATGAAAAAGAGGAAAAAAAATACGGAAGTTTTTCTGCCATCCACCATTCGTCCCAGGAATAGCTGTGACCCGGAATATGTGCAAATAATATTTGCTATTTTCTCGTTAGGTTTAATTACATATATCCGAAAGCTCTACAAGGCAATTCTGAAACAAAATCCGAGGGATTGTAGGTGTCTAATCAGGGATGTGATTTCTAAGTTATTAGGGAGAAGAGTTGTAAGTAGGTCAAAGATAACCTTGACATTTGCAGACACAGGGATGTTTATTATAAGACGGTGCAGGGGGCGGGGGGGGGGGGGGAATTGTTGACGACGCGTGTAGAGTAACATGGGGCATAAACACTTACGCTGAGCCATTTTGTTTGTCATAACTTCGCGGCTTTTACACATAGTGCTTTGCTGTGTCTCCCAATAATAGTCTGGTAATTGTCGGCAGAAATAAAGCGCGAGTCTTTGGAGAAATTCTTTTCTTTTTTTTTTTTTTTTACCAAAGTGCGCGTCTTGGCCTACGCTTGGGGCAGAACGCCCACGGGGTGCTTTTCACCATCTTGGCTTCGGAAGATTTTTTATTTATATACAGGAACATCTGACTCGTTAAAAATAAAAAAAAAAAACGCCGTCATTTTTCATTGTTTGGCGGACTATATAAAAAAAATACATGCACCAAATTTTAAACCAGTTCCACTAAAATGTGGATGAGACAATGCAGGAATGGCCACTCTGACAAAACAAGAGAAAAAAAGAGGGAATTGGATGGTCCAAAAACCCCTTATAGGGGAAAATCAATGTGGGATTTTTGTTGCATGGGACACCTTATGGAAAGTACCTTAGTAAAACAAAAATCTTATGGCGCACATTTCATAATTCGTTATTCAAGTGTCTTTGGTCATTGTTACCGCAGAAGAACAGAAAAAACAAAACAAAATAAAAGTGAGTCTACTTACTACAAACTTCCTGTTTTCTTTTCGTAACGCGATGACATATAGACCGCTAGAAGGCGCTTTTAATCTACCATGCTTTATTATAATAACTCTTTGCAGTGCGAGAAAAAGTAGAATAGGCGTTTGACCCCGTAGTGGCGTTTTGCCCCCCCCCCCGTAGTGGCGTTTTGCCCCGCCTGTAGTGGCGTTTTGTCCCATGTTTACCACGCTGTTGTTTCGTCTTATCTTTACCACAAGACCACAGATATGAAACTAGACCGTTTTCTCTACCGAGTAGCGAAAATTACACTTAGGACCATAAAAATCACGACACTTAGACGTAAAATTGAAGAAGTCGTCATAGACTTTTGTTAAAAGTACTGTCAGGATAGCAGTTGCACTTTAACTCTAAACAGTGTATTATTTAAAATAAGAATTTATCAAGCAAATAAGAAATCATATATTTTTTGTCATGGGTGACAAAAATTATCTGAATTCTTATTTGCTTCATAAACTCTTATTTTAAATAATACAGCGTTTCTACGAAATACAACTTTAGACATTCGCAACGTTGATTACACGTCTGGTAATCGACGTCTGTGTGACGTCGGCAGGTTTTTGTTACAAACATTAAACTCGTATAGAAAATTAAGACAGAAGTATGATGTTATTGCGTAAAAAATATTACGTAACATATTTTGCAGTCATTTTACCCCTTTCCCCCTCCTCGCCTTTTTCGTTTTGTCGGCTGTTTTTTTTTTTTTAACTAAGCATAGTGGCTGGGGATTTCAGCGTTTTCCAAAAGATTCTCGGATGTTCCTTTATTCTTTAGGCGTATTTGAAAACAGTGGCAACACAAGTATCGATCAATGGCTATTTCTTGCAGTGCCTCTCTAATTCACCTTTTTTGTGCGTTACTCACCTACAGCTATTACGAAATCGCACTCTTGGATCAGTGCGAGTCGTGGTGCATTAGGAAGGTTTCTCTCTGGAATGTGGGAAAGCTGAACACCTGAGTTGTTTGTTAATGCTGCGAAATCTGACATAGTTGATTTTGGCAGGTGTTTCAGAACAAAATGAAGAAAATAATATCACTGAAATAGCCAAAACAACAAGCGTGTTGCACTTCTTCTCTTTATCCATTAAAGCAGTTGTAACCATTTAATAGCGTGTTGGTTTTTGTAATATTTGTATAGGATTCGTGAAGTGGATTAGCGCTGGAGAGGTGGGTGAGACACACATGATTTTTTTTTTTGGGGGGGGGGGGAAGGGTGGTTCGAGGGGTGTATTGTGATTAAAAATACAATATATTTGATATTGCAAATTTTCGGAACATTGTGTGCCCATTTCCGTGTATAATTTTGTTTATTTATTTATTATTTTTGACAGTGAACTATACTTATCTTTGCAGAAATGAATCCTCAATTTGGTTAAAAAGAAAAATGGAAAATTGGCATTCGGAAATGGGTTTAATCGGGAAAAAACATCTGTGCTTGTTTACAAAAGCAAGAAACTAATCAGATGTCGATTGAAAGTGTGTGATATAAGCATGGACTGTGTTTTATATGCACTGGCCGCTCTAGTTTACCTTTGATTTCGGTAAGTTTAATTGCAATCGTGTACAATTGTGTATATGAAAGGAACTCTCATCCAGACTATGTATTCAAGTAAGTAGATTATGAATAAACAAACAAACAAACAAGGCATGTAGATATGTGTGCACCACATGTTCTTGAATTTTAAGGGAGATATCAGAATACGCATTTCAACTTATGCGCCGTAAAATACATTGAAAATTGACTGATGGGATTCAATACTTCCTTCAAATGACCGAATTTCGAATTAAGCGCGTTTCAAACTAAGCGCGTTTCGAATTAAGCGGTATGGACTGTTGTTATTTTCTTGCTATTTGACATTTCTCCGCCTATTTTATCACTTAACTCTTGGGTCGGGATAATGTTGGTGAGGTCAGCGACTTCTCAGTCAGGTAGGCGTCAAGTCAGACCGAAGCTTGAAACTTAAATCCACTTACTAGTCTTACTAGTCTTCAAAGACTACACATTATGCTGGCTGTGATTTCAAAATGCAATACAAGGCGATGTCAGATGAGTAAATTAACGGATGAAAAGCAAGTAATATGCCGAGGCTTGGGTGGCGTCTCTGCTACGCTCATCTTAAAAGCGCTTCCCCCCTCTCCCCCTCTCCCCTTCCCACCTCCCGCTCTCCCCCTTGCTTTTGATAAAGAAAATAAAACCCTAATGTAGCCCATGAGAATTAGTTAAAGAAAACAGACTTTGATTAAGTTTTTTTTTTTTTTACCTTTTTCGTGATGTTTGTTAGAAGTGAGTTTTAGCCAGCGGCTTGGGTATCACAGATGCAGTAGGGCTTTTTTAAAATCTTCCTCTAAAGTAAAACGAAGTTTGGGGTAATTAGCTGGGGAAAGAGAATGCCAGTGGGCGAGACATTTTGATTAAATGTGAAAGAAATGTCAGCTGTGGCTTGAGGGGGCTTTCTCTCCGCTATGTCCCTCACACAACCCACACGACAGTCGCTGGCTGTAGATGGTGGGAAAAACACTGTGTGGATGGCGGTAAAAACACTGTAGATGGCGGGAAAAACACTGTAGATGGCGGTAAAAACTGGATTGCGGGAAAAAACGCTGTAGATGGCGGTAAAAACACTGTGCAGATGGCGGAAAAACCTGTGGATGGCGGGAAAAAACGCTGTAGATGGCGGGAAAAACACTGTGTAGATGGCGGTAAAAACTGTGGATGGCGGTAAAAACTGTGGATGGCGGTAAAAAACGCTGTAGATGGCGGTAAAAACACTGTATAGATGGCGTAGGAAACATGCTCCATCCTCAACATTAAACATGCTCTATACTCAGCACTTAACATGCTTCATCCTCAGCATTTAATATGCTCTATCCTCAGCATTTAACATGCTTCATCCTCACCATTTATTATAGTGCATCCTCAGCATTTAACTTGCAATCTTGGGTTATTCTCGTAATTTTTCTTAACTTGGAGCGGGTTCCAGTCCTTCATGGAACCAGTTCGGGTCCGTCGTAGCGTGGAATCGCGTCCGCCATGCAGCAGGTTCTGGTCCGTCATAGCGCGGGTTTGGAAAGCTAGGAATTGCGATTTTATCAGTCGTTTGCTGCTCAACGTGACTCTTGTTCTTACCACAGGGTGTTATGAGAAATGCATTTGTTTATATGCGGATGAGCAACTATATACAAAAAAAATATATGTTACGCTCAGTTGTAGTGCGAATAGCCATGTCTAAACATAAAACAAAACATGCAGCAGGAAATTGCCACATAGGAGCACTGACAACCTATAGTAATTGGGAGCTTCACAACTGACTTGCTTCTGTTCAAAGGGCGGTGCAATTAGCCTCATCAGGGTTGATTAGTGCTCAAGTGCCGCTTGTAGTAATAAAACTTCATTTCCCTTTTCCCCGTTTTCGTACTGGGGAATTGTGTCGTTCAGTTTGTGATTCGTCGTAGAAGGGGTGCGGGTCCGCCGTGGAGCAGGTTGTGGTCCGCCATGGAGCGGTTTCGGGTCCGCAGTGGAGCAGGTTGTGGTCCGTCATAGAGCGGGTTCGGGTCCGCCATGGAGCAGGTTGTGGTCCGTCATGGAGCCGGCTCGGGTCCGCCATGGAGCAGGTTGTGGTCCGTCATGGAGCGGGTTCGGGTCCGCAGTGGAGCAGGTTGTGAGCCTTTTTGAGTCGTTTCTCATTTGTATCAAACTTCTTTGTGTTACTGGTAAGAAAAACGAGTTTGTTGTGTATTGTCGTGCCTTGCCTTGATTCCGCGGGTGTTGTGTTATCATACGACAATGGTCCCACGTGACCACATGACACGTGACCATATGGCACATAATCATATGGCACGTAACCACATGGAGCACGAACGATATGACACGTGACCATATGGCACATAACCACGTGGCACATGACCACATGGTACGTGACCATGACGCATAACCATATGACAAGTAACCACATTACACGTGACCACTTGAAGCATAACCACAATGACACGTAACCAAGTGACATTGAACGTGACCATATGGTACATAACCATATGGCACCTAACCACATGACACGTAACCACATGACGCACGACATGACACGTGACCACATATCCACGTAACCTGACTGCGTGATCGCTGCTTTTCACACGAGACAGTCTTAGGGACTTTAATTAAACATTTATCCTTGTTCGAAGACCGGGTTTTTAGTGCTCATGTAACGGCCCGGACCGCGTTCACATGTTGGCGTCATTATGTGGTTTGCTCAGGCTTGATGGTATATGGCGTGATGGTGTGTGGATGCCTGGCGTGATGGTGTATGGCTGCCTGGCGTGATGGTGTGTGGATGCCAGACGTGATGGTGAATGGGTGCCTGGCGTGATGGTGTGTGGATGCCTGACGTGATGGTGTATGGATGCCTGGCGTGATGGTGTGCGGATGCCTGACATGATGGTGTGTGGATGCCTGACGTGATGGTGTGTGGATGCCTGGCGTGATGGTGTGTGGATGCCTGACGTGATGGTATGTGGATGCCTGACGTGATAGTGTGTGGATACCTGACGTGATGGTATGGGAATGCCTGACATGGTGGCGTGTGGATGCCTGACGTGATGTTGTGTGAATGCCTGACGTGATGGTATGGGGATGCCTGACATGGTGGCGTGTGGATGCCTGACGTGATGGTATGTGGATGCCTGACGTGATAGTGTGTCGATACCTGACGTGATGGTATGGGAATGCCTGACATGGTGGCGTGTGGATGCCTGACGTGATGGTGTGTGGATGCCTGACGTGATGGTGTGTGGATGCCTGGCGTGATGGTGTGCGGATGCCTGACGTGATGGTGTCTGGATGCCTGGCGTGATGGTGTGCGGATGCCTGACGTGATGGTGTGCGGATGCCTGGCGTCATGGTGTCTGGATGCCTGGCGTGATGGTGTGCATATGCCTGACGTGATGGTGTCTGGATGCCTGGCGTGATGGTGTGCGGATGCCTGACGTGATGGTATGGGGATGCCTGACATGGTGGCGTGTGGATGCCTGGCGTGATGGTGTGCGGATGCCTGACGTGATGGTGTGTGGATGCCTGGCGTGATGGTGTGCGGATGCCTGACGTGATGGTGTGTGGATGCCTGGCGTGATGGTATGGGAATGCCTGACATGGTGGCGTGTGGATGCCTGACGTGATGGTGTGTGGATGCCTGACGTGATGGTGTGTGGATGCCTGGAGTGATGGTGTGTGGATGCCTGGCGTGATGGTGTGCGGATGCCTGGCGTGATGGTGTGCGGATGCCTGACGTGATGGTGTGTGGATGCCTGACGTGATGGTATGTGGATGCCTGACGTGATAGTGTGTCGATACCTGACGTGATGGTATGGGGATGCCTGACATGGTGGCGTGTGGATGCCTGACGTGATGGTATGTGGATGCCTGACGTGATAGTGTGTCGATACCTGACGTGATGGTATGGGGATGCCTGACATGGTGGCGTGTGGATGCCTGGCGTGATGGTGTGCGGATGCCTGACGTGATGGTGTGTGGATGCCTGGCGTGATGGTGTGCGGATGCCTGACGTGATGGTGTGTGGATGCCTGACGTGATGGTATGGGAATGCCTGACATGGTGGCGTGTGGATGCCTGGCGTGATGGTGTGCGGATGCCTGACGTGATGGTGTGTGGATGCCTGGCGTGATGGTATGGGAATGCCTGACATGGTGGCGTGTGGATGCCTGACGTGATGGTGTGTGGATGCCTGACGTGATGATGTGTGGATGCCTGGAGCGATTGTGTGTGGATGCCTGACGTGATGATGTGTGGATGCCTGGAGTGATGATGTGTGGATGAATGGCTTCAACAGGATCGCTTGGAGTCAGAGTATTAAAGTATTAGCTGAATCCGGAGGGTTGGGATGGTGGTGGTTGGGAGGCGGGAGATGGTGTGGGGGGCGCAGTCACGCGTGTCATGCATGCATGTTCTCACACGTGTCTGCACTCACGCACCCATGTTCTCACACGTGTTTTCACTCACGCACCCATGTTCTCACACGTGTCTGCACTCACGCATACATTCTGACGCGCGTCTACCCTGACGCATGTTTCCCCCGCACATTGCATTGACTCTGCTATTTTTGCAATATTCTGCCTCATATTCTACGGCCGTGTTAAATAAACGACAATAACACAATTAGCATTCATTAGCAAGCATTGCCGAACAAAAAAATATAAATATAATACGCTTCAATATAAAAGCTTTCTCAGCAAAATGAAACTAAAAAGACGTGACTGAGAAAGTAAAAACAAACTTAGATGCGCGTTACTATTTATCTTGCTGTGTTTGAGCTTAGGGGAAGGCATGCGTGGGCGCTGAGATCTGCCACAGCGGTGGCTCTACGTTTTGCTTTCCACTTCTTATTAGTCAAAAAAAAAATGTCAATCTCATTTCCGTGTGGTTTTGATTTATTTATTTATTTATTTTTTTAATTTTTTTTTTGTGGCCAAGGGAAGTAGCGGCTTTTTTTTGTGCAGCTGCGGCACATGTGTGTAATGCAGTCACTGGAATTAAAATGGCAGCCAAGAAGCCAAATATTTCGCGGAGACGCAATAACGGTCTAGTTGATATTTATGTCAGGCAGGTCCCACTTCTAAACTGTAGAGAAAAAAAAATATGTAGGGATCCTGGCGTGGATATCGCTGTAAATCTATGAGGAATTACTTCGGGGGCCCTCTACCGGAGCTTATGGGACAGGCTGGGATCCAGAACCTTACATGGATAACTTCGGGGCCCCTACCGGAGCTTACGAGACAGCCTGGGACCCCGTGTCCGACATGGCTGCCTACCCCAGTGGCACTTGTGCAAGAGCTGCCAGACGTAATTGGTTTATAGCATGTGATGTATTTGTATATGATGGAGACAAACTTCATCAAAACACGCAGCATTTTTTTTTTTTTTTTTTTTTTTTGCCCAGGGCTGTTAATTACAGCACGCGCGACATATTACCCACAATGCCCTGCTTGCCTAGTACGTGACGGGCGCGCACCTGTTTTTGTTGCCAAGGCGAGGCACATCAAAACAACCGTGTGTCTAGACGTGCCTTGACGTCATAGGCTTGCGTCACGTGACCTGGAAACATTTTATGGTCTGAAGTGCTGAGAAAGTTTTCAAAAAAAAAAAAAAAAACAACAAAACAACAACAACAACAACCTGCTCCCCTGCTCCCCCCACCGCCACCCCCTCCAGCCCCTATCCATCAAAATGCGGAGAAGCAAAACAGTTATTTATCTCTATTACAAAGAAGAGCTTGTTAGGCGGCCTTGCTGGTTGCTTGTGAAGAAAACAGGGCATCGCTCCCTTCATCCGCTTCATACTGGGTTCAGAAATGTGGGACTGAATTATTCTAGAGAGAAGCTTATTTTCAAAATGGTTGATATATATATATATATATTTTTTATGTATCATCGGGAATTTTTTTTTTTTTTTGATGTCTCATCGCGGCTAAATAAATAAAAAGCCACGCTGGAAATTGATTGAGAGTTTCAACTGGTATTCTAACCCCATTCTGTGAGCAGAATCTGGGCCAGTATTTTGACACTTAACCCATAACCCGCGTCTGGACCTGTATTACCACACGTGTGTATGAGTCAAGTATGAGCCGTCATTGTAACTCCTCTCGTTCGGTCCATCCCGGGCCCGTATTCTGGCTCTGGCCTACTGGCGAGTCAGGGACGGTATTCTCACTGTCTTAGTTGTTTGGGTCGGTATTCTAGACAACAGCACAGTGACATCGCCTGAAGGCTCGTTGTTGGTGAGCGGAGTGTGGGCCCGTATTTTAAGTCGCTCTCCCAGCCCTCAGTGACATCGCCTTAAGACTCGTTATTGGTGAGCGGAGTGTGGGCCCGTATTTTAAGTCGCTCTCCGAGCTCTCAGCGACATCGCCTTAAGGCTCGTTGTTGGTGAGCGGAGTGGGGGCCCGTATTTTAAGTCGCTGTCCCAGCCGTCAGTGACATCGCCATAAGGCTCGTTGTTGGTGAGCGGAGTGTGGGCCCGTATTTTAAGTCGCTCTCCCAGCCCTCAGTGACATTGCTTTAAGGCTGTTAATGATCTAGCGAAAGCTAGACATGTTTTATGTGAAAAGAAAATCGTACAATGGCTTTTGTTTTATTAAGTCTGTTGTAGAAAAAGACCTTGATATATCAGCTCAAAATACACAAAACATTTTGGGACTGGTTTGTAGGATAATAAGGCGAGAACGATTCATCTCAATTAAGGCGACAGAGGCCTAACGGGCTGGCGTCATCATGTTTTTTTTTTGGTGGGGGGAGGGTGGGGGCGGGGGGGGGGAGGTTGAGGGTGTTGAGGGGGTTAAACAATGGTGCGTTCACCTTTGTTCCTATCCCTGTGTTGTGTTGACCGGGGGCCAGTTTTATACTGCTCAGTTAGGGCGGGGGGGGGGGGGAGTATGCTGGTCAGTGGGGGCGGGATAGAAGTATGCTCAGCAGGGGCGGGGGGGGGAGGCATGCTTCTTAACAGTAATGGGGGGTGGGGGTGGGGGGTTATGCTGCTTAATTGGGTCGGGGGGGGGGGGGTCAGAGATTGTAAATCATTTTATTTTATCATTTTTTACTTGTATGTTCGTTTCGAACAAAAAAATATGGTCCTCTATGTATTCCTGTAAGGGTGGGGAGAGGTGGAGGAGCAGCTGCTCTTGTGTATTTGAATCGTGCCGAATAACCGAATAAACCAAGTGATTAGACGCATCGTTTGCTTTGCAGCTCTGCGATTCAGTTTCCGGGTGTTGTAATTAAGGCATGTTTCTGTATATAATTTATTAATCAAATAATTAATGCGTGTTTTGCAGTGATTTACAACAACAAAAATAAATATCCTTCCTTCTTCTGGTTTTCTTGTAACTAAAGATTTCCAAACAGATTGATAACTATTTTCGTTTCCACCGTTGAGATTTCATTGGTCAGCACTAAATCACGTGATAACGGAGTAGGCGGCAGTGCTACAGCCCATTGATCAACACTAAATCACGTGATACGGAGCTGGCGAAAGTGCTACAGCCCATTGGTCAACACTAAATCACGTGACAGCGGAGCAGGCAACAGTGGTACAGCCCATTGGTCAGCAACAAATCATGATAATCATGATCATAATATGATTATGATGCTCTAAAAAATGTTTAGGTGAACACTTTTCTGACAGGGTCGGGTGTTTATTATATCAGAGACATTTACAGAAGAGAGGTGCATATCATAAGAAGTCAAATTTAGAAGAAGAAGAAGAAGATGAAGAAGAAGAAGAAGAAGAAGAAGAAGAAGAAGAAGAAGAAAAAGAACAAGAAGAAAAAGAAGAAGAAGAAGAAGAAGAAGAAGAAGAAGAAGAAGAAGAAGAAGAAAATGTCCAATAATTAGAGGTGTTCACTTTCACCAATTAGAGCTGTTCAGTAACGGACGTTTTATTGGAGAATAAAATATTGTCGTTAATCGGTATATTGTTGTGTTACGTAAGTGCAGATGTCAGTACCAAGCCCGTCAGGAGTGCAGAGTGTCAGTACCAAGCCCGTCAGGAGTGCAGAGTGTCAGTACCAAGCCCGTCAGGAGTGCAGAGTGTCAGTACCAAGCCCGTCCGGAGTGCAGAATGTCAGTACCAAGCCCGTCAGGAGTGCAGAGTGTCAGTACCAAGCCCGTCAGGAGTGTAGAGTGTCAGTGTCAAGCCCGTCTGGAGTACAGAGTGTCACTACCAAGCCCCTCCAGAGTGCAGAGTGTCAGTACCATGCCCGTCAGGAGTGCAGAGTGTCAGTACCAAGCCCATCCGGAGTGCAGAGTGTCAGTACCAAGCCTGTCAGGAGTGCAGAATGTCACTACCAAGCCCCTCCAGAGTGCAGAGTGTCAGTACCAAGCCCGTCAAGAGTGCAGAGTGTCAGTACCAAGCCCGTCTGGAGTGCAGAGTGTCAGTACCAAGCCCGTCCGGAAAGCAGAGTGTCAGTACCAAGCCCGTCCGGAGTGCAGAGTGTCAGTACCATGCCCGTCAGTAGTGCAGAGTGTCAGTACCAAGCCCGTCAGGAGTGCAGAGTGTCAGTACCATGCCCGTCAGGAGTGTAGAGTGTCAGTACCAAGCCCGTCAGGAGTACAGAGTGTCACTACCAAGCCCCTCCAGAGTGCAGAGTGTCAGTACCATGCCCGTCAGGAGTGCAGAGTGTCAGTACCAAGCCCATCCGGAGTGCAGAGTGTCAGTACCAAGCCTGTCAGGAGTGCAGAATGTCACTACCAAGCCCCTCCAGAGTGCAGAGTGTCAGTACCAAGCCCGTCACGAGTGCAGAGTGTCAGTACCAAGCCCGTCTGGAGTGCAGAGTGTCAGTACCAAGCCCGTCCGGAAAGCAGAGTGTCAGTACCAAGCCCGTCCGGAGTGCAGAGTGTCAGTACCATGCCCGTCAGGAGTGCAGAGTGTCAGTACCAACCCGTCAGGAGTGCAGAGTGTCAGTACCAAGCCCGTCAGGAGTGCAGAGTGTCAGTACCAAGCCCGTCAGGAGTGCAGAGTGTCAGTACCAAGCCCGTCAGGAGTGCAGAGTGTCAGTACCAAGCCCGTCAGGAGTGCAGAGTGTCAGTACCAAGCCCGTCTGGAGTGCAGATTGGCAGGATTTATAGAATAACAGAGATGACGATACGGGGGAGGTGGGGGGAGTGTAGGGGGAGTGGTGATAGAGGATTGACAGGATTTATTTTCCTGATTGATTGGCGTGTTAACAAGGCAGCTCCATTAGAGTTGCCTGACAGCCTCGTGTGGGGTCAATGTGTCAGATTGTGACAGATAGATCTGTCCGTAGCTGACCACAGGAATGTGATTAGCCGTCAGGGGAAACTCATTAACGCGTGTTAAAGTGACTCAATTGATGGCTTCGATAGAGTGAAATGATGCGAAGTGAAGATTGCCTTGTTTATCTGGCCATTCCCTTCTCTCAGGTGTGAAGTTGTCTGAACTAACAGAAGATTAAACATTCTGTTGTAACCCTACCCTAACCTTACTTCCCTCCCTCAACCCTCCTCTACTACTACTACTACTACCACTACTACTACTACCACCACTACTACTACTGCTACTACTAATACTACTACCACTACTACTGCTACTACTACTACCACTACTACTACTACTACTAGAACTACTACCACTACTACTGCTACTACTATTACTACTACTACCATCACTGTGTAGATGTCCAAAAAAACCTTAATTGGAAGTTCGTGCGCGGGTCGAGTCGTTGCCTTTTTTTCTACCTTCATTAGAGAGCAAATGAAAAAAAACTGTATGCTCGACTTTTCACAGAGGCACCATACACGAAACGAATAATAAAATTGGAGAGAAAAAGTGAGGGAGAGAGAGAGGGGGGGGGGGGGGGTGGTAGGGGGGGAGGGGGGAGGTTGGAAGGGACCATAAGTGACATTTTGCAATTAGGCCTGAGCTTGTTATTAAGTTAACTAAGTGCCCATAATTGAATCACCTCAAAACGTTCATTATTTCGGTTCATCTTCAATCCACAAAAAAACAGGGCAGAATTTGAACATGAGCTTCGGCCCAGCATAATTGACCTGATCTCAGGGGCTTCTTGGTGGTTGTTTTTTTTTTGCTCCCCCTCTGCCCCCCTCCCCCTCTCCCCTCCCCGCCTCCCCTGTCCCACCCTTTAGAGTAAGCCTCGTGCCTTGCTTTATTGCAGTGTGAAATTCTATGTGAAAGTGTAATCAAATCATATTTTTTTGACATCACCGTGCAATTTCTTTTCGGAAGGGGGGCGGGTGGGGGGGGCGGGTGGAGGTGTGAGGAGGAGGGGGGTGGGGGGCGAAGCTAGGGGGAAAATAGAAAAATGATGAGTGGGCGTGCTGTCTGCGGATTGCGTTCCGTTTCTCACGTCGACTGAATGAATGTGTGATGCGATGCTAGTGTTTCCTGGGGAGATGAGGGGGGGGGGGGGGTTGTGGGGGCGGGGGGGGGGGGCGGGGAGTGGATATAGCGGGTTTGTTTACGTGAGTGAAGGGGTGGTCCGTAGATTACGTTGCACTTCGCTACAGAAAGTATGCTGTGGTAAAAGTCAACTACTGAACAATGTGCCTAAAAAAAAACAAAAAAGAAATTACTGCCACTACAGGCTGTGGTCATGAAAATGTTTAACCCACTACAGGTTGTGCATATTCTTTGAAGAAAGTCCGTTGGTCACTACAGGCTGTGGTCATTCTTTGAACAAAGTCCGTTGGTCACTACAGGCTATGGTCATTATTTGAACAAAGTTGGTCACTACAGGCTGTGGTCATTCTTTGAACAAAGTCCGTTGGTCACTACAGGATGTGGTCATTCTTTGAACAAAGTTGGTCACTACAGGCTGTGCATATTCTTTGAACAAAGTTCTTTGGTCACTGCAGGCTATGGTCATTCTTTCAACCAAGTTGGTCACTACAGGCTGTGGTCATTCTTTGAACAAAGTTGGTCACTACAGGCTGTGGTCATTCTTTGAACAAAGTTGGTCACTACAGGCTGTGGTCATTCTTTCAACCAAGTTGGTCACTACAGGCTGTGGTCATTCTTTGAACCAAGTTGGTCACCACAGGATGTGGTCATTCTTTGAACAAAGTTGGTCACTGCAGGCTATGGTCATTCTTTGAACAAAGTCCGTTGGTCACTACAGGATGTGGTCATTCTTTGAACAAAGTTGGTCACTACAGGCTGTGGTCATTCTTTGAACCAAGTTGGTCACTACAGGCTGTGGTCATTCTTTGAACCAAGTTGGTCACCACAGGATGTGGTCATTCTTTGAACAAAGTTGGTCACTGCAGGCTATGGTCATTCTTTGAACAAAGTCCGTTGGTCACTACAGGATGTGGTCATTCTTTGAACAAAGTTGGTCACTACAGGCTGTGGTCATTCTTTGAACCAAGTTGGTCACTACAGGCTGTGGTCATTCTTTGAACCAAGTTGGTCACTACAGGCTGTGGTCATTCTTTGAACAAAGTTGGTCACTACAGGCTGTGGTCATTCTTTCAACCAAGTTGGTCACTACAGGCTGTGGTCATTCTTTGAACCAAGTTGGTCACCACAGGATGTGGTCATTCTTTGAACAAAGTTGGTCACTGCAGGCTATGGTCATTCTTTGAACAAAGTCCGTTGGTCACTACAGGATGTGGTCATTCTTTGAACAAAGTTGGTCACTACAGGCTGTGGTCATTCTTTGAACCAAGTTGGTCACCACAGGATGTGGTCATTCTTTGAACAAAGTCCGTTGGTCACTACAGGCTATGGTCATTATTTGAACAAAGTCCGTTGGTCACTACAGGGTGTGGTCATTCTTTGAACAAAATTTTTCACTACAGGGTTTGGTCATTCTTTGACGAAAATCTGTCACTTTAATTCTTTGCCTGAAGCTGGTTCACCAGTTCTTTGGCCAGCATAAGGCGTGCACGCTCTTTTCTAAAACGCACCTTCGGCACATTACACAAGCTACTACGAGCCCCTTATATTGGTAGTTCGTCTTTTGATATTGATTATGCTCGCCATCTGGACTCATCGGCTGCTGCCGTTTTAGTTATAAGTTGCATCACATGGAGTATTTGGTGCTGCTGCACCCGTGCACACGGAGTTGTATCACACGGAGTATTTGGTGTTGCTGCACCCGTGCACACGGAGTTGCATCACACGGAGTATTTGGTGTTGTTGCACCCGTGCCGACTTGTTGATTGTCTCGGAAATACAATTTTTGTGAAAGAACAGTAGATTGTGATGTCATTCCATAGAGCAAACAACCCAATAAATGCGTGACAGTAACAAGTATTTTTAACAGTTGCAATGATTGCAAAAGAGCCGGTTGAAGTGACCCCGCCCCCACCCCCCCTAGCCCGCGAATGACGTCACAATACTGAAAACTATTCTTAGTCTGCTATGTCTCTTTCCTAGCAGCAGCACCGGAGAAGGAAAGTGGGGGGGGGGGGGGAGGGTGTGGAGGGAAGGGGGGGGAGGGAGGTAGGCTGAGCGGAGCCTATAGATGGCTTTCGGGGATGAATTCCATATTCCCAACGCCTTTGAACTCTTTCTCCCCCCCCCCCAGAAAAAAAAAAACAAATAATAATAAGAATAATAAATAAATAAATAAATAAATATAAATAAATAAATAAAGTGAGTGGAAGAAGTAACAGTTTTATGACTTGCTAGAAGGTGACGTTGCATGGAGGCCTGTGCCCTGACTCATAACTCACACGAGACCTCGCAGACACCGGCACAATGGTCGACGAGACTGATCACATTACAGACCGATTCATGCGCTGTAATGTATTGCAGGCGATAGATCTGCCTTAAAAGACTGCACCAAAAAAAAAAAAAAAAAAAAAAAAAAAAACAAACATAAAAAAAAAAAAAAAAAAAAAAAAAAAAGTGGAGGGGGTAGGTGTCAGCCGAAATAATCGCTATATCCCGGTACGATCACGGTACATTCCGGTACAACAGATAGGGATCCTACCGGGATAAGTTCGGAATTCTAGTTGTATCTGGGCTTTTTCTCCACAATAAGGTCGGATCTCCGATCGGGATCACGACCATAATATCGGATGCAAATTCTGGTGAGGTTTTTTTGTGAGTGTTTTTTTTTTTTTTTTTTTTTTTTGAAAATGTCGCCAGTTTTGACCTCTTACCCGATAGAATCCCGCTGCTACCAGAATCCAGATGATTAACACGAGAGTCCAGGGCAACCTCAAATTCCACCGGGTAACGAGGGATTCCAATTAATATTTGCAAATGCCGAACCACTGGCGTATTTCTTTTGTTTATTCCCCACAGGTAGAACCTCTTTGGAATATATGCGATCGACCGTGTGTCGGTCTGTCGGTCGGTCTGTCATCAAGAGCTTGTTGACACGATAACTTAAAAACTGCTGCAAGGATTTTAATGAAACTTGGTTTGTAGCTTCTATGGGAACAAGCACAGATCGCTATTGTAAATGGGCCAGGGTCGTCCAAAGAAAAAGTGGCTAGTGATTGTGACTAGTGACTATGGCTAGTGACTACAACTAGTGAATTTGACTAGTGACTATGACTAGTGATTGTGACTAGTGACTATGGCTAGTGATTATGAATAGTGACTACAACTAGTGACTTGACTAGTGACTGTGACTAGCGACTGTGACTACAGTAGTCATTACGGCTTGGGATCGCTGGTTGTTCTACCGATGACATTGGTTATCGGGGACGGTCCTTGATCGTTAATAATAGCATTAATAATAGTGAAAATAATAACATTGATAGTAATAATAATAATAAAGAAAGTATAAAATGGAAATATTACTATTAAAACCATATAAATGAATAAATAATAAAACCTGGGATTTGAATGTCTCCATTTTAAATGTTGCGTTTTGAATGCTCGCGTTTTGATTGGCTGCGTTTCGAATGCTTGTGTTTTGCCTGGCGGCGTTAAGAATGATCGCGTTTTGATTGGTTTGGTTTCGAATGCACGCATTTTGACTGACTACGTTTCGAATGACCGCGTTTTGATTGGCTGCGATTCAGGTGCTCGCATTTTCACTGGCTACGTTTTGATTGGCCGCGATTCAAATGCTCGCGTTTTGACTGGCTACGTTTTGATTGGCCGCGATTCAAATGCTCGCGTTTTCACTGGCTACGTTTTGATTGGCCGCGATTCAAATGCTCGCGTTTTCACTGACCAAATTTTGTTGCAGACGTTGGCAGTGCTGAACCCGGTGCGGACCGCGGACCATGACGTCATGCAGGACACGGACATGGCCGGACCGCTCGTCTTCATCTTCGCGTTCGGCGGCTGTCTGCTTCTCGTGAGTCATATTTGTCCTCACTTGTCCTCAGTATCACTCATCCTCACTCATCCGCACGCTCACTCAAGCTCGTCCTCACTCTCCTCACTCTCACACCCACTCACTCCTCTTTGTTGTCACTCAGCATCGCTGTCACTCATCCTCACTCCTCAGTCACACTCACTCATCCTCACTCCTGAATCTCACTCACTCATCCTCACTTCCACTTATCTTCACTAACACTCATTTATTTGCACTCACATTCACCTTATCTTTCACTCGCCTCCACTCACTCCCGTCCCATTTCTCACTCTTCGTCATTCACATCCATGTTTACTCTCACTCATCCTCACTCTCCCTCGTTCTCATTCAGTTTCACTCATCCTCACATGGTACAGTAACCAAAATATTTCCAACACTTTTAGATTGCAATCTATTTTAAGTAACAATATTTTTTTCATCGTTCTGTAAATAAAATCCAATTTACTGCTCATGATAGAAATTTATTTGTGGTTAATTGTGATTTAAATAGTCAAATGACTGGTCGATAATTGTTTTTTAGTATTTTTTTTATCATAATAATGAAAAGCTTGCGAAAATAATGTTATAATGCAGTTTGTGGAAGATTGTCGTGGTGCAATGAAATTTTCCTTTGGTTGTCGACAAAATACGGGCAAACTAAAATAAATAAATAAATAAATAAAAAATAAGTAAAATAGAGAGATAAAAAGAAATAAATAGAGTAAACAAATAAATAGAATAACAAATAAATAAAAAAAATGAAAAGAAACCTATGGAGACAGTTCAACAATGGACAACATTTACAGAAAAAAAATCATGGCGAGACATTTTCTCTGTCGCTGTAAAACGTGCGGGTTTGGGACATAAGTCATGTATGAACTTAATGTGAACACAATTTAGTCTGAGGCAGTTCATTTGTCAGTCCCGGTCCCTGGAGGACTGTGCTGTGCCACTTTTTTCGTCTCCTAATGTGCCCTGTCATTTCTTTTTATTCGACTCATATTGCGCGTGTCAAAATTTAGGGGTTGTGCAGAAGGCAGTTTTGTGGCGGTCGGTAGCAGCATATGAACGAACATAGAACTCGTACGGACGTACGCCATATATGGAAAAATATAGAACCCGCACGGACGTGCTCGGATATGGACAAACATAGAACTCGCACGGACGTGCCCTCATATGGACAAACATAGAACTCGCACAGACGTGCTCGGATATGGACAAACATAGAACCCGCACGGACGTACGCCGTATATGGACAAACATAGAACTCGCACGGACGTGCTATCGGCAACAGGACAAGTCCCCACTGGGCAAGTCCCTACTGGACAACTCCCTACTTTTTCAATTTTTTTATAGCTTTATTCAAAATTATAGTTTTTTATTTCCCTGATTTCTCATGAGAGTTTCGACAACTTGTGTATTGTTCACATCGTGACACGCAGCCTTTTCCCAGGATTTTATCACTCGTACATAAATAAGACAGGACGTTACAGGAGAGCTTCAGTGTATCAAATAAAAATGCAAGCTGCGCGTCTTTGCTGAAATACAAGAATCACAATGAGTAACAAATCCTACTAATATCTTGCTACGCGTCGTAATCTGAAAGAAAAGGGCACGGTTAGAGGTCACATAATCAAGGTCACTAAGGTCACATAATCAAGGTCACTAAACAGTCTTAAACGCGAATGTTATGGGAAATACCACGCAAATAATGTCGAATGTACCCGGGTATCGAAATCGGCGACAGCGGTCGATATTCTTCGTGCAGCTTCCTGGCCTGCTAGACGCGTGTAGGTGGAGGTGCCTGCTGACCTCCTAGCACTTGCGCAATCACAACGTTTTCTGAATGAAAACTAAAAAAAAAAAAAATAAAAAAAATAAAAAAAATGAAAGAGTAGATAGAAATCCCAGCTGGAATTAAGGAATTAAGTAGGGAGTTGTCCGGTAGGGACTTGCCCGACAGGGACTTATCCAGTAGGGATTTGTCCTAGACTCTCATATGGACAAACATAGAACCCGAGTACGGAATGCGAGTATGGCACACTGTGCCACGAACTGAACCCGCACATGGCACACTGTGCCACGAGCTGAACCCGCACATGGCACACTGTGCCACGAACTGAACCCGCACATGGGACAGTACAGGGTTGAGATTTCGCGGTCGCCCGTGGCGACCAACGTTTGACTCGGGCGATCAACTTTTTCGAGTTGGTCGCCCGAGTGGCGACTAGCTTTTATTCTGAGTATTTTCAGGTAAATTTTGCAAAAATTGCGCCGGGCGACTAACTTTCGTGCCAGGCGACTAACTTTTTAAAGTTGGTCGCCCTTCGGGCGACCAGAAAATTGTACGAAGTCTCAACCCTGCAGTATGCCACGAACTGAACCCGCACCTGGGACAGTATGCCACTAGCTTAACCCGCACGTGTCACCATACAATGCATTCGAAGAGCTGTAAAAGGGACGTCTGTGAAACTGGCACGTGAAAAGTCACTTCTTCTGAAACATCTCCGAGCTTTTTTTTCTTTCTCTCTCTCTTTTTTTTTTTTTTACTTTTTTTTTTTTTTTTGGAGATCCCTGAATTGATATTTATTCGCATGTCTCCTGCCACGGCCTTATCTACCCAGCGTCGCTGAGCGGCGTGAAGAGTAACCAGATGTGTCCTCGACGGCTCCTAGTGCTAAATCAACTGTAAAGCTAATTTGCATAAAATTTGAATAATATTATAGCTTTTTTTCTCCCAGATGAGAGAAAAAAACAAAAGGATTTGAACTGAAGCGTCGTGCAACATTCACAAAAATGTCAGTTCCATGGGAGACTTGAGACTATCCGGAAGTATACACGGGGGGGGGGGAGTGGGGGAGGGGGGAAGGGGAGAAGTTTATAGCGGAAGTGCCGCTGTTTTGCTCATCCAGTGAACGATTTTGTCCGTCACTCGGTTGCAGTTAGTCCAAACCATGACCCGTTGCTATTTTCACGATTATTCAAGCTATAGTGATGGTTACCCAAGCTGTTGTCATGGTTACTCAAGCTGTTGTCATGGTTACCCAAGCTGTTGTCATGGTTACTCAAGCTGTTGCCATGGTTACTCGAGCTATTGCCATGGTTACCCGAACTGTTGTCATGGTTACTCGAGCTATTGCCATGGTTACTCGAGCTGTTGCCATGGTTACTCGAGCTATTGCCATGGTTACTCGAGCTATTGGCATAGTTACCCGAACTATTGCCATGGTTACTGGAGCTGTTGCCATATTTACTTGAGTTATTGCAGTGGTTACTCGAGCTATTGTCCGGGACAAGTAAAAATCCAGTCAAGAGGGTTCACACACATAACATCAGCGTGCCGGCGGCATTAATGTCAGGGAAGGACAGTAAGGGTTGTCCGGGACAAGTAAAACTCCAGTCAGAACAAACATTTTCTGTTTTTCGTAGTACTTTTTATAGAACATCGTCTCACGACAATTAAAAGCAAAATTTTTTGCCGGAATTTTTTGTTTTCAATGTATAATTTTGAGGATACGGAGATATGTGTGCGTACGCGTCGAATAAAAAAAAGTCTAGTTGCAAGCGACGATGCAAAAGATGTAAGGATAAAAGCACACGAGATAGTGGAGTGATCCGAAAATAAAACAAGGCATCACATTCAAGCAATAGTAAAACGGAAAATTGATATTTACGTCAATAATCCGGACAGTTAGACAGGGGAGCGGGACGATTTGGGATTTTACTTGGATTCAGTGGGACAAAGTAAATTAAAATATTATGGTAAATTCTGCCACGAGGCCGGTCTGTCTCGCTTGCCATCTAGATATTGTGACACGGGCCTGGTCACATTGTCTAGCTTCCTGCGTACACATTGTGATACGAGCCTGGTGTCATTGTCTGGCTTCCTGCGTACACATTGTGATACGAGCCCGATCACATTGCCTGGCTTCCTGTGTACACATTGTGACCCGAGCCCGGTCACATAGTCTCGCTTCCTGTGTACACATTGTGACACGAGCCCGGTTACATTGTCTCGCTTCCTGTGTACACATTGTGAGACGAGCCCGGTCACGTTGCCTCGCTTCCTGTGTACACATTGTGACACGAGCCCGGTCACATTGCCTGGCTTCTTGTGTACACATTGTGACCCGAGCCCGGTCACATTGTCTAGGTTCCTGTGTACACATTGTGACCCGAGCCCGGTCACATTGCCTGGCTTCTTGTGTACACATTGTGACACGAGCCCGGTTACATTGTCTCGCTTCCTGTGTACACATTGTGACACGAGCCCGGTCACGTTGCCTCGCTTCCTGTGTACACATTGTGACACGAGCCCGGTCACATTGCCTGGCTTCTTGTGTACACATTGTGACCCGAGCCCGGTCACATTGTCTAGGTTCCTGTGTACACATTGTGACCCGAGCCCGGTCACATTGCCTGGCTTCTTGTGTACACATTGTGACACGAGCCCGGTTACATTGTCTCGCTTCCTGTGTACACATTGTGACACGAGCCCGGTCACATTGCCTGGCTTCTTGTGTACACATTGTGACACGAGCCCGGTTACATTGTCTCGCTTCCTGTGTACACATTGTGACACGAGCCCGGTCACATTGCCTGGCTTCTTGTGTACACATTGTGACCCGAGCCCGGTCACATTGCCTCGCTTCCTGTGTACACATTGTGACACGAGCCCGGTCACGTTGTCTAGATTCCTGTGTACACATTGTGACACGAGCCCGGTCACATTGCCTGGCTTCTTGTGTACACATTGTGACACGAGCCCGACACATTTTCTCACTTCCTGTGTACACATTGTGACACGAGCCCGGTCACATTGCCTGGCTTCTTGTGTACACATTGTGACCCGAGCTCGGTCACGTTGTCTAGGTTCCTGTGTACACATTGTGACACGAGCCCGGTCACATTGCCTGGCTTCTTGTGTACACATTATGACCCGAGCCCGGTCACATTTTCTCACTTCCTGTGTACACATTGTGACACGAGCCCGGTCACATTTTCTCACTTCCTGTGTACACATTGTGACACGAGCCCGGTCACATTGCCTGGCTTCTTGTGTACACATTATGACCCGAGCCCGGTCACATTGTCTAGGTTCCTGTGTACACATTGTGACCCGAGCCCGGTCACATTGTCTAGTTTTCCGTCTTCACATTTTGACATTAATACTCAAGTCCTCGTTTTTTTTTCTCGACCGAAATTTTTGTTGTTTTTGTTTTTTTGTTTTTTTGTTTGTTTTTTTTGTTTTTTGGCTTGCACTCACGAATCAAAGTGATACAGAAAAAAACGTTTGATTGTCGTGATTGTCGTGACATGGTGATAGTTTGTATTGTTATGTCACTCTGTAGCTGACTGCTCGATTGATTTTTTCACACAAACCAGTGTCTGTTTTCAACACGATTGCCTTTCACATCCCATTTCCCGAGACTGTGAAACTCGATATGTGAATTAGAGGCAAGAGACAAAAAAAAAATGAGGTCGCAGCGCGTTGCTATGGAATTAAGTCATTTTATGACACCTCACATATTTCCGTTAACAGTGCTCGAAGTCACAAAACAAAACGCGTGGGGATTGGTCAGTGTGATCTGAAACACAAATAATGGTTTTGTAAGCTTATTAAGTTCTGGTGGAGGATGGGGGCGGGGTTGGGGGCGGAGGGGGATGGGGTATGGGGGGGAGAGAGAGGAAGGGGGTACTCACGCGGAAGATCTTTTCCGATGATCCCCCTCATTACCCTCCACCCCCGCCCCCCCCCCCCCGCCGCAAACCGTAACGCCACCCTTTAAGGAGACATGTCGGGAGACCTCCCCCACCCCATCCCCTCCCTCCCCTCCACCACCGCGACCCTTTACGCAGTGATGGTTCACTGACAAACATGTAAAAGGACAAAAATGATGAATTTTGTGTCTTGAAATTTGTTATTATTTCTCTCGATTTAGTGCAGAAAAGTTTGTGCAGTGTTTTAAAACTGGAACATCAACAACACTTACAAAATAAATTTAGAAACATTATAATAATAATATAACACAATATAAATAAATAATAAACAAAGCAAAATCAGTAAATCAAATGAGAAATAAAATTGGACCGGAAGCAGCTGGTGTTGCATGACGTCATGTCTGCTTTGGTATGCAGGCGGGCAAAGTGCAGTTCGGCTACATCTACGGGATCGGCGTGGTCGGCTGCTTGGCGATGTACGGTCTCCTCAACATGATGTCGGTGAGCGGCGTGTCCCTGAGTCAGATCGTCAGCATCCTCGGCTACTGCCTGCTGCCCATGGTCATCCTGTCCTTCCTGGCTATCATGCTGTCGCTACAGTGAGTATCCGCCCCCCCCCCCCCGCCCTGCCCCCCCCCCCCGGCCTCCTCAACATGATGAGCGGTGTGTCCCTCAGTCACATCGTCAGCCGTCATGTTGTGGCTAGGCTGAGTATCTCCCTGCCCTCTCCCTTCCCCATCCCATGTAATCTCCCCGTCCCCCTGCCTTCCCTACCCCTGCCGCCCGCCGCCCTGCCCCCCGGTCTCCTCAACATGATGTCTGGGGGCGGTGTGTCCCTCAGCCAGGTGGCCAGCCGTTATGTTGTGGCTAAATTGAGGATTTCCCTGCCCCTGCTCCCCCTTCCCCTCCACTCCTTCCTACCCCCCCCTCCCCCCCCCCCAGCTCCATTGTGCTGTCATCGCGACACTTAAGGGTTACCGGCCACGCAGACAGAACCCAGAGTGTAAAAAGTAAAGTGGTTGATATTCATTCTCTATTAACAGTGACAGAAACTGGTGCGCTTATTTCTGTTCGTGACGTAACTTGAGGCCGTGCGTCTTGTTTTATTTCCCCCTCGGTCACGTGACTCCTTGCCTGCTTGACGTGTTATGTCCCAATGCATACACACGCACCCCCGCCAGTGCCTGATAATGCCTTAGGCATGTTGCGTCTTAGTGCCTGACTCTTCCAGTAATACAGACGTGCCGGTTCAGTGAACACGTGTGACGTCATTACACCTGATTGGCGTCGGTTGTGACTTCAAGCGAAATACCCAGTATAGCCTGCTATCACGTTCACCCAAAGGCCTGTTTTTTCCTTCCTTTTTTCTTACTCTTTTTTTTTTTTTTTTTTTAGCGCACTTGAGGGCATTAATTAGGTTTATGTTTCATATGGAAAAGTATCGGTATTACTGCGTCCATTAAGCGTGATTCTTTTAGCACCCCCCCCCCCCCCCACCATCCCCCCCCCCCCTCCTACCCCTTAAGTGAGGCCATGAATATTTTATAAATTAAAGCAATCATACGGGAGATTTATGGAAGCCGCAGGCCGTTTTGCATCGCTTCAAAAGTACAAGGTTTTTATTTTTATTGCGGATCAATTTTGCACTAATTTAAGTAGATAGAAATACATGGGGAGATATGGGAGTGGGGAGGGGGTGGGGGTAGGGGAGGCGGGAGGGGGGGACTGTAGGGGCAGGCTTAATTGAATGAGACTCGCTGTTGTGAGCTGGATGCTGGAAAACTAATGTAATTGTGAGCGCAGTAGATCTCCGAGGCGCTCGTAGCACACTTGACGGCAGGCGTCGTGATTCTGTGATAAGTCTTATAACAGAGCCTTGCGCTCAACTAGGGGCCAATTACATGCATAACTGACATGATAAGCGTAAGTACTCCCCGCCCCTCCCCCCCCCCCCCGCCCCCGCCCCCACCCCCTTCCACATTCCCATTAACTCGGAAAAAAGCTTTTGTTTTGCAGAAACTGGAATCCATTATTTTATAACAATACGGTGTTTCCGGCGGAATGACCTCTGTTATTTGGAATGTTGGAGCCTGTTAAAAAAAAAAAAAATGAATAAAAAAATAAGAAAAACATTTGCTGAGTTGCCCCGGTTTGTTCGACAAACCTTCTTCTTCTTCACAAAAAGAAGGAAATGTATAAGTAAATATAAATCCACACATGAATTCGTGCTGTGTTGACACAAGGCGCTCATATAGGTTTTTACGCAGACACTCGCACAGGTTCATGGAGGTTCATTAAGGTGCTTAAGCTGGTTCATGCAGGCGCTCATACAGGTTCTCTGGGGGCTCACACGGGTTCATTGATGCACTGCGCCAATTCGGACCAAGATAGTGCGTGTTGCAAAGTAACTTTGTGTGTTGCGGGTGTTGGCGATGGCCTTAATGCTTGGGTGCTGTATAACCACGTGACTTTCTGATACAGGGACGTGGTGCTGACGATGGCCTCGGTGTTGTATAAACACGTAACTTTTACGTTACAGAGGCCTGACGGGTGTGGTGCTGACGGTGGCCTCGGTGCTGTGGTGCTGTATAGCCACGTGACTTTTATGTTACAGGGGTGTGGCGGGTGTGGTGCTGACCGTGGCCTGGCTGCTGTATAACCACGTGACTGTATGTTACAGGGGCGTGGCGGGTGTGGTGCTGACCGTGGCCTCGGTGCTGTATAACCACATGACTTTATGTTACAGGGGCGTGGCGGGTGTGGTGCTGACGGTGGCCTCGGTGCTGTGGTGCTGTATAGCCACGTGACTTTTATGTTACAGGGGTGTGGCGGGTGTGGTGCTGACCGTGGCCTCGGTGCTGTATAACCACGTGACTTTCTGTTACAGGGGCGTGGCGGGTGTGGTGCTGACGGTGGCCTCGGTGCCCTGGTGTTGTATAACCACGTGACTTTCTGTTACAGGGGCGTGGCGGGTGTGGTGCTGACGGTGGCCTCGCTGCTGTATAACCACGTGACTTTATGTTACAGGGGCGTTGCGGGTGTGGTGCTGATGGTAGCCTCGGTGCTGTATAACCACGTAACTGTATGTTACAGGGGCGTGGCGGGTGTGGTGCTGACCGTGGCCTCGGTGCTGTATAACCACGTGACTTTATGTTACAGGGGCGTGGCGGGTGTGGTGCTGACCGTGGCCTCGGTGCTCTGGTGCCGTATAACCACGTGACTTTATTTTACAGGGGCGTGGCGGGTGTGGTGCTGACGGTGGCCTCGATGCTCTGGTGCTGTATAACCACGTGACTTTTATGTTACAGGGGCGTGGCGGGTGTGGTGCTGACCGTGGCCTGGCTGCTGTATAACCACGTGACTGTATGTTACAGGGGCGTGGCGGGTGTGGTGCTGACCGTGGCCTCGGTGCTCTGGTGCCGTATAACCACGTGACTTTTATGTTACAGGGGCGTGGCGTGTGTGGTGCTGACCGTGGCCTGGCTGCTGTATAACCACGTGACTTTCTGTTACAGGGGCGTGGCGGGTGTGGTGCTGACCGTGGCCTGGCTGCTGTATAACCACGTGACTTTCTGTTACAGGGGCGTGGCGGGTGTGGTGCTGACCGTGGCCTCGGTGCTCTGGTGCCGTATAACCACGTGACTTTTGTGTTACAGGGGCGTGGCGGGTGTGGTGCTGACGGTGGCCTCGCTGCTCTGGTGCCGTATAACCACGTGGCTTTATGTTACAGGGGCGTGGCGGGTGTGGTGCTGACGGTGGCTTCGGTGCTCTGGTGCCGTATAACCACGTGACTTTCTGTTACAGGGGCGTGGCGGGTGTGGTGCTGACGGTGGCCTCGGTGCTCTGGTGCTGTATAACCACGTGACTTAATGTTATAGGGGCGTGGCGGGTGTGGTGCTGACCGTGGCCTCGGTGCTCTGGTGCCGTATAACCACGTGACTTTATGTTACAGGGGCTTGGCGGGTGTGGTGCTGACGGTGGCCTCGGTGCTCTGGTGTTGTATAACCACGTGACTTTATGTTACAGGGGCGTGGCGGGTGTGGTGCTGACCGTGGCCTCGGTGCTGTATGATCACGTGACTTTCTGTTACAGGGGCGTGGCGGGTGTGGTGCTGACGGTGGCCTCGGTGCCCTGGTGTTGTATAACCACGTGACTTTCTGTTACAGGGGCGTGGCGGGTGTGGTGCTGACGGTGGCCTCGGTGCTCTGGTGCTGTATAACCACGTGACTTTATGTTACAGGGGTGTGGCGGGTGTGGTGCTGACCGTGGCCTCGGTGCTGTATAACCACGTGACTTTCTGTTACAGGGGCGTGGCGGGTGTGGTGCTGACGGTGGCCTCGGTGCCCTGGTGTTGTATAACCACGTGACTTTCTGTTACAGGGGCGTGGCGGGTGTGGTGCTGCACGTGGCCTCGGTGCTGTGGTACCGTATAACCACGTGACTTTTATGTTACAGGGGTGTGGCGGGTGTGGTGCTGACCGTGGCCTCGGTGCTGTGGTGCTATATAACCACGTGACTTTTATGTTACAGGGGCGTTGCGGGTGTGGTGCTGACGGTGGCCTTGATGCTCTGGTGCTGTATAACCACGTGACTTTTATGTTACAGGGGCGTTGCGGGTGTGGTGCTGACGGTGGCCTTGATGCTCTGGTGCTGTATAACCACGTGACTTTTATGTTACAGGGGCGTGGCGGGTGTGGTGCTGACGGTGGCCTCGGTGCTGTATAACCACGTGACTGTATGTTACAGGGGCGTGGCGGGTGTGGTGCTGACCGTGGCCTCGCTGCTGTATAACCACGTGACTTTATGTTACAGGGGCGTTGCGGGTGTGGTGCTGATGGTAGCCTCGGTGCTGTATAACCACGTGACTGTATGTTACAGGGGCGTGGCGGGTGTTGTGCTGACCGTGGCCTCGGTGCTGTATAACCACGCGACTGTATGTTACAGGGGCGTGGCGGGTGTGGTGCTGACCGTGGCCTCGGTGCTGTATAACCACGTGACTGTATGTTACAGGGGCGTGGCGGGTGTGGTGCTGACCGTGGCCTCGCTGCTGTATAACCACGTGACTTTATGTTACAGGGGCGTTGCGGGTGTGGTGCTGATGGTAGCCTCGGTGCTGTATAACCACGTGACTGTATGTTACAGGGGCGTGGCGGGTGTTGTGCTGACCGTGGCCTCGGTGCTGTATAACCACGCGACTGTATGTTACAGGGGCGTGGCGGGTGTGGTGCTGACCGTGGCCTCGGTGCTGTATAACCACGCGACTGTATGTTACAGGGGCGTGGCGGGTGTTGTGCTGACCGTGGCCTCGGTGCTGTATAACCACGTGACTGTATGTTACAGGGGCGTGGCGGGTGTGGTGCTGACCGTGGCCTCGGTGCTGTATAACCACGCGACTGTATGTTACAGGGGCGTGGCGGGTGTTGTGCTGACCGTGACCTCGGTGCTGTATAACCACGTGGACTTTATGTTACGGGGGCGTGGCGGGTGTGGTGCTGACCGTGGCCTTGCTCCTATATAACCACGTGACTTTTATGTTACAGGGGCGTTGCGGGTGTGGTGCTGATGGTAGCCTCGGTGCTGTATAACCACGTGACTTTATGTTACAGGGGCGTTGCGGGTGTGGTGCTGACCGTGGCCTCGGTGCTGTATAACCACGCGACTGTATGTTAGAGGGGCGTGGCTGGGGTTGTGCTGACCGTGGCCTCGGTGCTGTATAACCACGTGACTGTATGTTACAGGGGCGTGGCGGGTGTGGTGCTGACCGTGGCCTCGGTGCTCTGGTGCCGTATAACCACGTGACTTTATGTTACAGGGGCGTGGCGGGTGTGGTGCTGACGGTGGCCTCGATGCTGTATAACCACGTGACTTTATGTTACGGGGGCGTGGCGGGTGTGGTGCTGACCGTGGCCTCGGTGCTGTATAACCACGTGACTTTCTGTTACAGGGGCGTGGTGCTGACCGTGGCCTCGGTGCTGTGGTACTGTATAACCACGTGACTTTCTGTTACAGGGGCGTGGCGGGTGTGGTGCTGACGGTGGCCTCGATGCTGTATAACCACGTGACTTTATGTTACAGGGGCGTGGCGGGTGTGGTGCTGACCGTGGCCTCGGTGCTGTATAACCACGTGACTTTCTGTTACAGGGGCGTGGCGGGCGTGGTGCTGACCGTGGCCTCGGTGCTGTGGTGCTGTATAACCACGTGACCTTATGTTACCGGGGCGTGGCGGGTGTGGTGCTGACGGTTGCCTGGCTGCTGTATAACCACGTGACTTTATGTTACGGGGGCGTGGCGGGTGTGGTGCTGACCGTGGACTTGCTCCTATATAACCACGTGACTTTTATGTTACAGGGGCGTGGCGGGTGTGGTGCTGACGGTTGCCTCGGTGCTGTATAACCACGTGACTTTCTGTTACAGGGGCGTGGCGGGTGTGGTGCTGACCGTGGCCTCGGTGCTCTGGTGCAGCGTGTCGGCGTCTAAGCTCTTCGTGTCGGCGCTGGCCATGGATTCCCAGCAGCTCCTCGTGGCCTATCCCTGCGCTCTCCTCTACGCCGTCTTCGCCCTTCTCACTGTGTTCTAGCCCTAGCCACGGCTTTTCTTTTACTTCGCATTATCCTTCGCGTCACAAGTCCAATATATGAATATTTCGCGTGGCGAAAATAAGCACAGAAGGCGATTAAATAGAGAACAGGGTGGATGGGGGTAAGGGCCGGGGTGGGGGGGTGGGACAGCGGTGGGGGTAGGGAGTGAGGGAAGGTTCGGAGTGGGGTAGCGGTAAGGGTTGTTCGAACAAACGCGTTCATTTGGTGTCATGAGGATATCACTATGACAGATGTTAGCGTGCATAAAAAACAGTCCACAAAAAGCTAGAGGTATACAGTAGTTTTCTAAGTCTACACAGTAGAAAGGTGATTATTGCGAACACCTTGAGGACCGGTTACATTGAGGCATTCACTAAGAAAGGTGAATTAAATGGCGAAAATTCAGAACTTAAAAGAAAGGAGTGTACACTAACAGAGGATTTTAGTGTAATTCACGTGTGACCTTTCTACTGTATCTTAAGGTCATGGTTTAATGTCACGTCACACTGCACTTGTTGTATCAGCTTGAGCAATGTTAGGTGTTGGCTGTACATTAAAACATAAAATAATAAAAAGAAGAGAAGGCCGAGTCAGTTAGAGCCCAAAAATAAAAAATAATAAATAAATAAAATAAAAGAGACCAAATTTCTTTTGTGAAGAACACCAAGCACTTCAACTGCATCACTGTTTATTGAGTTTCTGAGATTGTGAGGGGGGAGGGGGGAGGGGGGGGGGGGGTACTTTGTGTCTTCTTATGAGAGGTGTCCGTAGAATCATGTTGTAAAAAGGAT
The DNA here is from genome assembly GCA_949752745.1 of Protula sp. h YS-2021. NCBI lineage: Eukaryota > Metazoa > Annelida > Polychaeta > Sabellida > Serpulidae > Protula > Protula sp. h YS-2021. The sequence goes on along the minus strand of OX457025.1, from coordinate 105,475,640 downwards.
CATTGGCCCCACACCCTCGCCGCTACGAGGGAGAGGTGGTGGTTGACAGAAGAGTATAAAAATCACTTGCCCCCCCCCACTACCCACTCCCCGCCGCTGCGAGGGAGAGGGAGGGGTGGTGGTTGACAGAAGAGTATAGGGACGGGATTTATCCGTGCGTCTGCCCTCATGTTTTACTCGCCATATCTCAATATCTGGTCATGGTAGTTTTTTTTTTTTGTTTTTTTACTTTTAATGTATTGTATATGTTGTATGTACTCCAATGTTACACAACTTTTTCAGCCGTGTCAAAATTCTGACAGTCGGGGGGGGGGGGGGGGGGGAGCAAGGAGATAATTACGTATTTCATTACGTGTGTTTTAAATAAATCTTCTCTGACCGCGTAGTGTCAGCAAGTATTATTGCAAATGTCACAACTGTACGAGAGTTGTGTGTGTGTGGGGGGGGGGGGGGGAAGAGTCGAGGGGCGGCTGTTTCTAATGTATAGTCTTTCGTTGTGCTTACGACAAATGTATAGTATATTCTGTATGAAACATCGAATATAAAAATAAAGTCTTACAAAGATGAAATTTTGCGTGTCGTTTTGTGCTTGTGTTATCCCAAAAAGCCCCTCACTTTATTTTACTGGCTAGGGGGGGGGGGGGGGGGAGGGGGGTTCGGCAAGAGCAAAACTTCAACCCCAGAGTCCCATCTTTAACGTTGCAAATATCGCGAGAAGAAAATCCAGATGTGTGATTTCTTGTGGTTTATTTGCGAAACAAATCTTCCTCTACTTCAGATATTTAGAACTTTTCTCTTTCAATTCATAAATATTATCACATAGAACTATTGACATCTTACGCAATAAACAACATGGTTTTCAACAAAAGCACGTGTTCCACACGTACATAAGGGACACGTGTAGGAAACATGTAGCCATAAAAGCATGGTAAAAACGCATATTTAAATTAAATCATTTTAATTAAATTATTGCCCTTGTTGCCGAGCTGAAATTTTCCAAGTCCAGCTGGTCCATTTTCCCTTGGCGAACCTGGCCCATTGATAATACCGATCTGTGTTTGTTTCCATAGACGCTGCATACCCAGTTTCATTAAAATCCTTGCAGCAAGTTATCGTGTTAAGCTCTTGATGACAGGCCGACACACGGTCGATCGCA